>SJJU01070152.1:0-20104 GCA_012932125.1 Conopomorpha cramerella
CAAAAACCATCTAAGGCAATTAATCAAGCCATGACATGGTCTGAATATAAAAAAGCAAACACCATAAAATATTTAATATCCTGTACACCAAATGGATTGGTTAACTACATCTCTCCCGGATTTGGAGGCAGAACCACTGACACATGTGTGGTTGAATCATGTGACTTTGTAAATACTTTAAAAAGTGGTATGGTTGTAATGGCAGACAGGGGATTCAAGCATGTAAAGCAATATCTTAATAAATCAAATATTAAATTAGTAAGGCCTCCAAGTGTTCAAACAGGAGTGAAAATGAGCAAAAATGAAGCTAAACTAACCAAGCAAATAGCCAGCTTGAGAATTCACGTAGAAAGAGTTATTCGCCGCCTACGTGAATTTTATATGCTTAAACCACATGCATGTACTAATTTTAAATTTGTAAAAATTCTTGATGATATATTAATCATAACATGTGCTTTAATTAATATGCAAGATTCTCTAATAAAACAAAACTAAAATTCAAAATTGCTTTTTATTACACACACATTTAAAATTACATACATTTACTTAATAGTCTGACATAATAAAGATATACCTGAGTCCATTATATTATCTATGTATATACTATATTTATTTTTAAAACCTACACACTAAACACACACTCTTAATCTACACTCTTATATAGTAAGGGATATATATTTATTTTCCAAAAGTTTACTTACTTATTTACAATAAAATCCTCAATGTATTGCTGATTGTATGGTATATTTAATAACTCAACTTTTTTATTTTTACTGTAATGTGGGTCAGCTACACAGAAAATGCGGTTTTCCTTTTGTGATAAGTACATTTGAAGTTGCATTTGAACAATGTATTTTTCAGTAGCCTCTCCATTTTTTATATAATTTTTATATGTTTTTTTACTAATAGGACATTTAATTTCAATTATACCATCGTCAAAAATTCCATCTGGGGAACCAGCAATCATTGGATATTTGGAGTTTAATATTAGGCCACACTTATAAATTTTTTTTTTAATTCTACATTCCACTGTTTTTCTTACTTCATCTTCTAGGATGCGTCCACGTTTCATAGATGGAGTATCTGGTATTTTACCTCCTAGTATTAGGGATACAAGTGTGCCGTCATGTGCTCTGGAAGCTGTTATTCTACCATACCGCAGTTGAAACCACAGATCACTCTCCGACTGTTCCCTAGTTTCTTCTTCAATTTGCTTAATTAAAGACAATGAAATCTGAACTTTCTTCAAAAAATCTTCAACACTTTTGTTTTTGAACTTGTATAATAGTTGGTGCATCGAAACAGCCTGTGTTTGACTATAGGAGGGTTGGTATTTTATTAGTTCGCAGTCTTCTAATTTCCTCTTTCTAGCCTCTTCCAAAAACTTCTCTAAAACCAATGAATAGGCTGGCAGTATGGGATTGCCCTTGGACAATTCCTTTGCTGTCATATATTTCATGCTACTTCCGACTCTGGAGAGTTTGGATTTCTTCCAGTAGCACTCCACTGATGTGCATGATGGTTCCTCAGTGCGGCGATGAAGCCACATGAGAAAGGCTATCGCGTGCTTACAGCCGCCTTGTGACGCTACACAGTCTTCACATTGGACAGAGAGGATAACTTCGTTTTCCTCATCAACAACCAGTGTGCTTCCATATAATTTAGCATGAACTTTGTGTTCCGGACATATTTTGCACTTTACAGTGCAGCATTTACTTTCACGCTTAAGCTGCACATAGCTAACAGCGTCGTCCCCATATGAAGCTCGTGAGGACCTGAAATTAAATTTATAAAGGACATGGCTAAATGGCAGTATGGACGTCTGCCCTGATAGTGTATAAATATTGTGTATAGTAATATGTTAAGCCCAGCGCACATACGGGTATTTGAATGATCTACGCGGCCAAAATTATTTCTATCATTTATTTGAGTTCTGATGACGTAAATAAAAGAAATAAATTATTATAATGATAGACAGTTGAAATTTCACAAAAAAAAAGTGGAAAACACAGGTACAGTCATGGTCTGTATGAGCGATACACTTCCTGCATTTTTCAATTTGGTCATAATATCAATATTATGTTCATAACAACTGTCAAACTCTATGGATTGACGTATTATGAAACAAAATTGATAAGTGCCGGAAGTGTATCACTCTATGTGTCCTTGACTGCAGTTTGGTAAAATTAAATAGACATACATTGTATTTAAAACAAAATAAATAAATACACTTCACGCCTTTAATCCCAAAGCGGGGTAGGCGAGGCACTTGCTATAAAGCAAATGCCCACGGTTCACCAAGCGTATTTAACCCAACGTGACAGGGGGTGAGCCCATCGCCGTTATAGGGTTCACACACCTTGTGGTGTGCGGTTTCATCACGATGTTGTCCTTCACCGTACGAGCGTTGCGTTGCGTACATAGGCTCTGAAAAAGAGTCCCATTGGTACACGTCCAGTAGCCGGACTCGAACCCGCGACCTCCCGGTTACAAGTCACGGATCCGACCAACTGGACCACAGACGCTCTTACATTGTATTTAATAACGTTTATTTCTTTTTAAATCACACTAATTCTTATTATACCATTTAAGATTAATTTATAAATGATTATACATTGCATTGTAGTGTTTTTAACGCTTCCAAGGGTGTCAGGCGAGCAGTATTCTCACATTTTGAAGAATCGTAGGCTTTCTTGTATTTCCTAGCACGGGATGGCGAAGTCGTAATATCTTTGAGAACGATTTACGAGGGCGACCTAGTCGAGCCAAACACGATTGTTTTTTTAAAAAACTTCTTTTTTATGCGCTTTAGTCCATCTTTGCTTTATTTCCGATTTGAAACGAGCAAAATTCGATTTCAATTTGTTTGACTGGTCTTCCGAAAGGATTTCACGGGAGAAAAGATAGTCTTTTAAAAAACTAAATTTTTCTTCCAAATTATTTAAATTTTCGTTTTTCATGATGTCTACTAAGGATTTACGCGTCACAATCTTTACCCCTGAGGTACCCTCAGTATCTGTAACAAGATAATATTGGTTTAATTTCAAACAATAATTATATTTTTACTTTAGGTTTTTTCATCCTGTGACATTTAAAATACTGTCATTTTAGCATCTGCGGTATTCCGCGGCAATTTTTTTTACCATTCGTTACCTAAACCATTAAAGTATATAATAAAACTTCAAAACTCATCGGATCTACCCGGATAGTAAAACAAATCTATCTTTGAAGGCAAATTTTCTATAAAAAAATACTATATTACAGACATTACTTCTTAATTTTTTTTTAAGTACCAAATGAGGTAATATAAGAAGTAAAATATTTTATTTATGTAGTAACATACCTGAAGTATTTAAACCAGACGCCATTTTTCACCAGATGAACATAGAGTATCAATGTTTCACTAACAGAATAAATGCTTTCGCAAAGTTGCCGATAACTTACACGTACGCACGGTTCGATAATCAAGTTCCGACTGTTTTTTTTTGTAATGCCTGGCAAGCTAGCGCCCCCGGTTGCATCCCTATTGTTCGTTGGGGTGTCCTCTGTCTCAGGTAGTCAGTAAAAAATATTTTTCTTAACATTTTGTATATTGACTTTTGGCCGCGTAGATCATTAAAATACCCCTATGTGCAGCGTCTGTATTTCCTTATTTCGTTTGAATGAGAAGTCTAGAACTTTTGATTTGGTTAGGATGCATAAAATAAAATCCCTATCTGTCGCCATTTGCAAAACTGTCACAGCACGATTGCTTTTGAAAATAACAAGACGGTCGAGTACAGAAAGGTTTCTACCGACCTTTTCAATTACTTAACTACGAGGTGATAAGTGGAATTAAATATTATCCTTTAAGATTTATCGTTATCTTATCATCAGGTCACAACTTACTAAATCGGCTACGACGGCCATACTAAATCTACATATATGAATTACCACCATTAGAATATGCAAAATATCACAGCAAGTAGGTGTATCTTTGTACTTACCTACCTGGCCTTAGAGGGTAGTTTATTAAACAATAGATACCTATGCTAACTTTTACGACGGGCTCGGGGATGAGAACGTGGAGGGAGGTGTACTAACTGCAGGAACCCGACTACCTACCTCGACACCTATAGGTACAATGCTATTTTTTGTCACATTAGCTAGACATTCGCTGATCATAAGTAAACCAGAAGCCAGTATGCCCTTCACAATAAGTTCCTTAGACACAATTGAAATAAAACAGAAAAAATCGTCAATAATCTTTATTTTATCGATTAATGCAACATCAATACAGGTAGGTATACGTAGGTACTACCGCCATTCTGTTGCCTACTTATAATTATTAGTGTTCAGTCAACCTCAAAAGAACATTGTCTAGAAATAATGCGGAGCTGACAACGTGTTTTGGTGTCTCGCCCACGCCAGGTACCAAATAAGTCATCAGCAGCCAACAGTTCTGTTCCCCACAATACAGCTGCAATAATATCCGATAATATCCTCCAGAGGATCATTGGTGTTTTGACTTTCGTATACAATGTACACATCATATATTTTTTGGCTAATATGCCTTGATTTAATTCGTCCTCTTATGAGTTGTGGTCTTATTCCACCTAATTGGGTTAATGTGTCAAGTTCTGGGCACACTTCAACACTATACACCCCATTTGCCCTCATATGCTCCCCATAATATGACCGGGCTTGTTGAACCTGATAAGGCCCTAACGCCAATAATGTAAGCTGGTTATGTTCTAGTATGGGAAAATTATTTAATTTTGAGGCAGGCCTCCATCTACTCTTACAAACATTGATCGTTGCCGATTTAAATTATTTTCCCTGACAATCATTCCTAATCGGTTAGGCTGATTAGTGAACCGCTCAACTCTGTCTATGATTGTATTTGCATTGGGACTGTCTTCAACGAGGATGTGGCAGCAGCGATCCTGAAGTCAGCCATCAGATGTGGGGATGCAATATTAAAAAACCGCTGTCGAAACAATTTAAAATCACGCTTAAAGCGTCCATTAACTACTTCGACTACCCATCTGCATAACGTTACCTTTCTACTTCTATTTGCTTGTTCAGTGGATAATTGTGTTTGACCTGCGTCAAGTGATTCCGGTTTTTTTATTTGGTATCCTAACCCTTGCAAAAGTGATATGGAGTCTCGGAATCCTCTGTCCAATACAAATACATCATTTTGTTGAAAGAGTTGACGATATGGAGAATCTTCACTTGCAAATAAACTATTCATAATTTCAGCATCAGTTTGGGTAGCAGCATAAGGACCAATAGCATCAATAATGTGCCCATCACATGATACAATCAAAAAGGGTTTTACTAAATTGTCATATTTATGCAAACTGTATGTTTTTTTTTGGAATAGGTAGTTAGAACTCTTTTGCAAATAAATGTAAGTACCGTCAAATATTGCTATAGCTGGCCTATTTTGAGTGTTGCCAAGAAGTGCATTCATCATCATCATCATCAGCCCATACTTGTCCACTGCTGCTGCTCCACAGAAGTGCATTAGGTACGCTTAAATTCCTGTTGACTATGTCACCATGTGTTATATGGCTAGGACCTAGCAACCCTGGTACAAAATGTGTCAATAAATGCCCTCTCACTTTTTTCAATATCACAGATAGGGTTGGACGGGACACTGCAAAAATTGTAGATAGTCGTCTATGTGTTTCCCCTGTCCTCAATTTAGACATATAGCCAAAGCATTTTTGGGTTTCTTGAATGACAGGGGAGGTAAACTGTTGAACAATTCTAAAAACTCATTCACAGTTAAGCCAGTCCAGTAATGACATATGGCATTGCCCATTTCAGAGACCTTTTCAAAATTAAATATTGCTTGAGTGGACTTAGCTATGGACAGTAAGTCTTCTATTTGATTCGCAGTAAAAGTTGAAAAGTTGTTGTTATTTTCAATTAACAGGTGCCAAATATTTAAATCAAGGTGTGAGGCTCAGACTCTAGTACTGCGAGGAATATAAAAATTGTATTTTTCTATGAGCATCTGTTTTATAAAATCCGGGATCACATGTAGAATTTGGTCAAAGGCACAATTGTTAAAAACACAGTGAGTTGACGTGTTTGCTGATCGCTTATAGTTTGGCAGGGTTATTTCAGGTTCGGTTCTAGCTGCGGCTGCAGGTATATTATGTTCAGGTTGGTTAAAACGGTTCTGATCTTGATTTATATGCCTTTCATGTCTCACCCAACAGGGATGGCAAGCATATTTCAAAACCTGAAACAATGATATTATTGACTACATACCCTGTCTGAAAATTAAAAAATTAAGTAACCTGTTGGGTAAATGTAAGTATTTTATGTTTTTCATGAGATTTCAAAAAGTAATCATTACATAAGTAATCAACCGAATAACTCTTTGTTTTAGTTATATCTATTTACAGTAATATGGGTACATAAGAGAATGAATCTATATTAAACCAATGTGGAAAAAAAGATGGTAAGTTTCATACCTGATAAAAAGCTGGATGTGACCTTGATAAAGTCTCCATCATTGAGTGATTTCTATCTACTTGATGATGCTGAGAGTTTCTTACGGAACGGCCACAAGTGATGCACACCATGGTATGCCCCAACAGACGAACTTCATTTGGATTTTGCGAAAGCAGAACATAGCATTGATGACAGATATTAGCATCCAAAGGAACCTAAAATAAAATAATGTATTGTAATGTTGCTTAGTCAAATTCACTATACACGATAATAAAACAGAGTGAAAAGACAGGTAATGTGGTTTATCTTAAAGCCGGGGATACACATGCCTGTAAAACACGACAGTAGCTCGTATGCTAGTTAATGGCATTTACGAGTAACTGGCACACTGCGGATACATTTGCAAGTAATACTGGCATACAAGTTGCGCGCTTGCATGCCAATATTACCGTCGCGTACACACAGGACAGTTCGCGAGAGTCACTCGTACCTACCTATTCTTGCGCGCCAAACATGGAGCGAAGAGAATTAAACAAAATCGTGTTGTTACTAGCAATTGAATGTGTAGCTAAATTAATTAGAGATAAAAAGAAAAAACGAAGACGGGTTTGGGTAAGAGATTGGATTAGCAGAAGGGAAGATTTTGGAGCAAGTAGTTGTCTGCTTAAAGAAATTCGTCAAGAAGATCATGAAGGTTACAGAAACCATTTAAGAATGCTCCCGGAGAAATTTGATGAGTTGTTAGATAAAATTGGGGACAAAATAACAAAGAATGATACTCACATGCGAAATGCCATCCCGGCAAGAACAAAATTGGAAATAACACTAAGATTTTTAGCTACAGGTGATTCATTTGTATCTCTAGAAGCATTGTACAGAGTAGGAAAATCGACGATTTCACAGTTCGTTCCAGTTGTTTGTAGTGAAATAGCTACTGCACTAAAGGATTTTATTAAAGTGAGTAAAACAATTTTTAATTATTAATTATTATTTATTTCAACATAGACATCAGGCATTATTCCAAGCTTGAGATAAAACATTCTGTCCTGATTCTTGACCAAAAGTTATGGTGTTAGTGATTGACTGCGTGGGTGTTGTATGTATGAATCGATCATCGGCAGATGCTGCTATTTCTTCAGAATATAAAGATGTGTTAGAATACGGAGTGGATGGCTGAGAATATGAAGTGAACAATCGAGACCTTTCTGTACTTAGCAAAACTTGAATTTTGGATTGCATATCCAGAGCGTTGTGTAATGGTAGTGATCTTAATTGGGAAGCAATACTTTGTCCGAAATAATAAAACTCATCCTTTTGTATTTCATTGATGATTGCACTAGCAATGTTTTCCAGCCGTTGAAGTGCAGTTAAAGTTTCATTCTGCTCTACGCGTTTTCTCTTAGTCTGACTAGTTTTATGTGGTCGGTTGACTGCTGCAGTGCGAGAGGAGGATCTCTGGTCCTGGAGAGAGGGTGATGGTACTTGCTCGTTTGTAATGCTTGATTGTGATTGATCGACTGCGACAGTGAATGTTTCGTTGTTTAGTGGGTCGACTGTCTGAAAGGAGGATTGCTGGTCTGATTGCTGGACTGTCTGAGAGGAGGATTGCTCTATTTGAGAGTGTGGAGGTAGTGTTTCTGTTTCAGAGCTTGATTGAGAGGACTGTTGTACCTGTAAAAAAAAAATTTATATTATATAAAAATTTTAATGGTAATTTAATATGGTAATATTCATGTATTAACTGACATTTTGTTTTCAGATTCCTACAGGGCAGGAATGGAAGGAGATAGAAAATGGATTTCGAACCAAATGGAACTTTCCAGGCTGTATTGGAGCTATCGATGGCAAACACATAAATATTATTGCTCCTGACGACACATCAAATTATTTTAATTATAAAGGAAGTAACAGCATAGTGCTACTAGCATTGGTAGATGACGATTACTGTTTTTCCTATATTGATATAGGATGCAACGGCAGAGCTTCAGATGGAGGAGTGTTTGAAAGATCAGACTTGAAACAAGCACTAGAAAATAATTCTTTAGATATTCCTGAACATTCTGTTATAGTTGGAGATGCAGCTTTTCCATTAAAAAAATATCTCATGAAACCGTTTCCTACCAGGGCCACCCAAAGAGAAAAAGTTTTTAATTATCGGTTGTCAAGGGCTAGGCGAATTGTGGAAAATGCGTTCGGTATTCTTGTATCAAGATTCCGAATTTTTGAATCATTTATAGCTCTAAAACCAGAAAAAGTTGATGTTATAGTATTAGCGGCATGTTCTTTGCACAATTGGTTGCGGAAAACCACTAATAGTTATATCACACAAAGGTGTGTGGATTATGAAGATATTCAACTCGGTACTATTGTTAATGGCTCCTGGCGTGATCACTTACAAACATGTTTACGGAATTTACCAGGAACAAGAAATAATCGATCGTCGAGAGAAGCGATACTTATTAGAAATAGATATGCAGATCTTTTCGTTACAACAGAAGCAGTGCCTTGGCAAGACCGTTTGATTAATATTTTAAACGAATAAATGTAACTGTACAAGTACTTATGTTTAATAAAACTTTTGCGTGAAGTTTTTTTTTACATCCATACGTATATTATAAATGTGAAAGTGCGATTGTTCTCGCTTGTTCGCGCTCATAAAGCCTTTTAATTTGAAACAGGCTCTCATCAGATCACCTTGCTGTCATCCAATTATTACACTGTAGTTGGTGCTAATAAAATAATGTTAAAAGAAAGAGTAGGTACTTACAACAGCTGTTTGGATTGAGTTTCTATATTCGAAACTTTCATTTATAAAATCCATTTCCTTAAACCAAACCAAACTGGGTTTGTAAATGTCACTGGATCCAGCTCCAGATCGTTTTGAATTTTCCACTTTATTCCTTTCTTGATGGTAAGTACTTCGTAGACTTTTTATTTTATTCTTAATTTCTTTTTCAGTCAGATTTAATTCTTCTTGTATTTTGGTGTAAGCATTCCCACGTGCTATTTTGTTTTTGTAAAGCGAGCTAGTCGGCTTCCAAAGACATTCGTATTCTCTGTACAAATGAATGAACTGTATAGTTCTTTCATCTCCCCATCGGGCCATGTTGAATACAAAAACTTGAACAAAAACTTGCAAAAACTTGACCCGCGAAATCAAAACATGTCTGCGTACGACTACAACGCGTCGGCTACTGGCATGCCCGTAGCTGTAGCCGACGCGTCTGTTCACACGTGCCAGTTTAGCCGCCCCCCGCGTCCCCTCCCTCAACGGGCATGCAAGAAAATCAAATGTTGCGCGAGCTACTTGCAACAAGCTAGCTTCCAGTTACAAGCATGCCAGTTAGTGAATACACATGACTGTAGCTGGCACTTGCAAGGAGCTGGTATGCTAGTGTGCAAGCTACGGGCATGTGTATCCCCAGCTTTAAGGTGAAACTTATAACTTGCATGCTATCAGATGTACCTAGGTACTTTAAATACCTACCTACCAATTACCTCATGGTAGAGGGAGATCTCATGCAGGTTCAAACCTCAAACTTACTAGACTTTAGACTTACCTCGATTGTTAACCACCCTGCCAGAATAGTGAGCAGAAGTGCAGGCAAGGAAGCCGTGAGATGCCTCCGTAGTCTTAGCGTAGCTACACCACAGTTGATGCATCTCATGATGATGCTCCAAAGCTTTACTCGTATGTAAGTGAATATCAGTCCGTGAAGCGTAGCGAGGGCCGATCGGAAGGTGGCACCTTCGTTCAACAAATCCAATAAAAAGGCAAGGCAATGTCAGAAAAAACGCGCAGGGGTCAATATTTTAAGAATCCAGAAGAAACAAACAGGGAAAATCACACACAACGGTCACCGGCAAACGAAGCTACGAATGTAAACAAACAAACGTTTTTTTTACACATAGGTAGGGATGTTCTCGATAAACCGAATCACTCGATGTGATTAAAACGAAAAAATCGATTGATTTGAAATGAAGTAATCACAAACCAACTCGGAGAAACATGATATTATATCTGCTATGATAGCATAAGCTTCACTTAACGAGAATAATGCCAGTGATTTTAAATAGCCATGTTATGGGTTTTATCTTTTTTTTTTTTTTAATCACTATGAACAAGCGTTTGACCACCATCCTACCTGATGTTAAGCAGCGATGTGGTCTACGATGGAGCACACTTGTTCAGCAGGTACCTATTCACCCGCGACTTGAAGACCTTCAAACTATACTGCGCAGGAAACACAGACTCCGGCAAGTCGTTCCACATCCTGGCGGTACGCACTATGAAAGTGGACGCAAACCGTTTGGTTCGCGTAAATGGCAAATCCACCTGGTATGGATGACGTTTTGCCGTTCTCCTGGTTGTCCTATTGTAAAAACGCGATGGGGGTATTAGGTTATGCAACTCCGTAGCACACTCTCCGAAATGCACCCGATAGAAGACAGATAGGCTCGCAACTTTGCGGCGATGCTCTAGGCTTTGTAGCCGAGAATCAAACAGCCTGTTGTCACCTATGAGCCTTCTAGCACGCCTCTCTATTGCCTCCAGAGCCTCAAGCTGGTATTTGGCTGATCCATCCCAAAGATGAGAGCAGTATTCCATACACGATCGAACTTGTGCTTGATACAGTGTGAGCAACTGTTCCGGTGTGAAATACCGTCGCACCTTCGAGAGGATGCCCAGCTTCTTGGCTGCGCGTTGGGCCGTAGCCTCAATATAGGAGCCAAAGTTGAGGTTGGAGGTTAGCGTCATGCCTAAAAGCTCCAGCCGATTGGCTATAGGCAGGGGTACATCCCGGAAAGTGGGAGCCAGATTGAATGGGCTCCTTTTTGCTGAGAAAAGACACGCCTGGGTCTTAAGCGCATTGAACCTGACCAGATTGGCCTCGCCCCAAGATGCGACTTCACTAAGGGACAGGTTCAAACGCTCAACCAATGCCTCTCTGAGTACCCGGATTTGCGGTCCGCTGGCTCGCGCGTCAGATGTGTAACTCTCCACAACAGTGCTGTCGTCTGCGTACCCATAGATACCGGGTTTCAGCAGATCGTTTATATGCAGCAAGAAAAGTGTTGCAGAGAGAACAGAACCCTGAGGTACCCCGGCATTAATTGCCATTAGATCGGACGAGCAGCCATCTGTGACTACTCGGAGCGATCGTTCCCTCAGGAAATCAGCCAACCACGCGCAGAAACCAACAGGCAGTCCAAACGACGGAAGCTTGCCAATCAGACTGTCGTGCCAGACCCTATCAAACGCCTTGGAGATATCCAGGGAGACAGCTAAAGTTTCCCCGTGTTTCTCCAAGGTCTCACTCCAGATGTGCGTGACGCATGCAAGAAGGTCCCCAGTGGACCGGTTTCGGCGGAAGCCATATTGCCGGTCAGAGAGGAGGTCATTGGCTTCAAGATGCGTCAGCAGCTTGCTATTCAGTACACGTTCCATCGTCTTACAGAGGATGGAGGTGACCGAGATAGGTCTGTAGCAGGTAGGGTCAGCACCACTACCCTTTTTGGGTACAGGTTGCACATTGGCAAGCCTCCAAGTGTCTGGTAATTTTCCGGCCTCCAAGGAGAGGCGAAACAGGCGCGTCAAGGCAGGAGTCAATTCAGGCGCACATGTCCTCAGAACAATAGCTGGAATACCATCGGGGCCACTGGCTTTATTCACGTCTAGATCGCGCAACGCTTTACGTACCTCTTTTTGGCGAATGCGGATTTCGGGCATAGCCGTCACTCCATAGCCAGTCGTAGTTGGAGGTACCGCGTTACCAGCATCCAGACGCGAAGATTCCGCAAATAATGACGCAAGCAGATTTGCTTTGGCCTGGGCGGAGTGTGCAAGTGACCCGTCAGACTTCAGCAGTGGAGGCAGTGAGGGGTTGCAGAAGTTCGCCTCGACCGCCTTTGCCAGCGACCAAAACGCTTTACTACCCGCAGGGTACGAAGCCAGTTTGGCGCCTATACGGCCAATGTGATCGAAGCGAGCCTTCCGCATAACCTTCTTGCAGGACTTGGCAGCTTTGTTGAAGGCTTTCTTCCTCAGGCTAACGTCCGACGCCCGGGCATTACGGGCAGCAACCCGGGCCAGGTCTCTGGAGATCCTGTCCCACTTTACCCACTCTGGACATTGTTGAGAGTATGCAGGATGTCCCGCATCCAGTCCTTTTTTTTTTGCAACAGTGGACGCATCGGGGTTCCGTAGTGCGGGGGCACTTCCGGGTCGAGTGCTCCCCACCGCAATAGCCACAGGCCTCCTCCGTTCGGCAAGTCTTCGCGGTGTGGTTGTGTCCGAAGCATCTGTAGCACTGCGTGAGGGGAGACTGGTCCAATGCTGTTACAATTTGGTAACCTATTCTCAGCCTTCGATCCACCAGGTTCCTCCATACCTCCGGTTCAATTTCCATGATATAATCATGGAAGGTAGTATTTCGGCCCCTTAATTTCCTTGTTATTTTAATAGTCCTCTTTTCTTCCTTAACTTCTTTGAGCAGGTCCCTGTTTTGGGAGTTGATTGCCGTGGTGAGTCTCTCCCCCCCCAGGTCGTCAGAGTCTTCCCTGAGTCTGAGTAACGGTAGTCTAATCTGAGGCTCAGTTATAGTGAGGGGTTCCCGAGCCTGTGTGATGGCAGTCCTCAAGGACCTTTTTTGGTCCTTGGTGTCCAAGGAGATGAGGAGTTTGCTTTCTTTCAGCTTTCTTATCTTGTTGACTCCTATCTCCAGCGACACCACGTCCGCATGTTTTTTTACCGTCCTGAGGACGTCATCACCAGTCTTCCTGGGGTCCGCCGATTCTATGATTAGTGCGTTCTGCGCTGGTCTGTTCAGCGGCTCCGGGCCTCGCCCCTGTCCCACGCTCGCTCCCAATCCGGTGGCTGTTCTTCGACAAGGCCTATCTCCTGTGACAGCTCCTGGGCCCCTTTCCTGCTTATCTGACGCTAGTGTTGCTAACGTCGCGCGCATCTCAGCCAGGGCCATCTCGGTTTGGAGGTCTGTTGTATTCGGGGTCTGGCCCGGTGTCGAATCCAGAGTGGTCCTGATGGCACCGAGGTCCTTCCTCAGCTCTTCCAGGGACGCGCTGTTGGTGGTCATGGTCTCATGCATTAATCGCACCTCGCCGATGAGGAGGTCCACTGGACTCCGGGAGTCCTCGATGACCCTATGTGCATGATCTCCATTCCCTACCGCATCCGCAGCAGTTCGGTTTTGATTTCTCCGAGTTGGGACGGGTCTGCATCAGTAGCCGCCGGCCCCGAGACCCGCTCGGTTCCCTTTAAAAAATAATAAAGTCTATCTATGTTCCGACGCATGTCATCGAGCTGGTTAGAGAGGCCGGCAGTCCTGGCCCCCAAGTCGGCAATGGCCTCCTGAATGGCAGTGGCAACCAGTGATTTACTCCCCACTTCGGCGTTTGGCGCAAGGGCTTCTTCATTGGTTGTGAGGTGCCTCATTATCACCTGCTGAAGGGCCTCCAGCCGATCCGGCATTGATTTAATTGCCCTAAAGGGCTCGTCAGTTTCAAAGCCGAGCCATCCTCTGATCGCGCCTGCCTCCTTCAGCGTGAGCCTTATATTCTTTCCACCTCCAACGACAAACCCGCCCTGAGGTCCGCAAGTTCTCTTGAGTGGGCACGCTCCAGGCGCAGCAGCTCGAGCGTTCCGCAGTTTTTCAGCCATTAAGTTGTACTTATGACGGGAGCGCGAGTCTGAAAGCGATAGACAGGTCTCATAAATTGACTGGAGGGACTCGTGTACTATCACCTTACACTCCTTCTTCACATTACCAGCTGCTTCGAGAGCTGCTTTGCCTGATGGAGGCATTCGTTGGTATACTTGTTTGCCTGATCCATTTCTACCCCTGTGCCTCTTCCTCCATGTGGAAGGAGGCTATTCACTTGTCACTGGGCCGGCGCTCGTCCTGGTCTTTTTTGCAGACTGCGAAGTTGTCGGTCGTTGCATGCTGCACTTTTATGTGGAGATTATCAAAAGAAACGGCACGCAGATAAAGTAAGATAGAATAAACTATATTGAGGAATTACAATAGTAAATTAATAATAAGTATAACGGTGTAAAATTAAAATGTTCTTATGTCAAGATAAATTAAAATGATTACAATAAATTAGACTACTACGTGAATTGATTAATAATGTTCTGAAGACAACACAGTTACTAAATTATGACAACATTTAGATTCAAATTACAATGATAATAATATTTTTTTCAATGTCAAGTAATATGGAATTAATAATAATAGAATTTAAAACAGAGTACAATGAAAGGATTAAAATACGTATATATACTTAATATAAAATTAAGTTAACATTATAAAATTATCAGAGTTCGATAAGTAGTAAGTAAGTCACAACAGTTAGAATAGCAGGATTAAGGATTTGGTTACAATGTGATAAAATTACAATGATATAAATTGATAATGTAAAAATTAATTCAAGTGTGCAATAAGCAGAGTTCGCGGAAGCGAGCAGATTTACAAGCAATAGCAACAGGTGTATGAAGCCAGCAAGCAGAATAACTTAGCAAAATAAAATAACAAAATAAAGTTATATTATACTTAAGCAATTATTAAAGTAATAGCGTTAAGCAATCTTACAATACTAGGGGATAAGTAGAGATATAACAAAGTAAAATAGCAGGTAGATGGATAGTAAGCAGTAAGCCACAACAGAGCCAGCAAAAGCAACGCACAAGGTAAGGCTAAGCTAATGTGCAGTTATAACGACGACAGCAGGTGGTGTAGTGTGTTATACATAGTAATGTCGAGTATTAGCAGGCGCAATGATCATCGTTTCATCATTCATTTGTTTTATAGACAACTCCTTTTTATAGACAATGCACTGCGCCTAACAATGGTGAAGACCGCGTGTCGCTGCGACCTATGGTGCCTTAGGTACACACGTTTTTATTTTTTCAAAATGGCGGACAATATGGCGGCGTTTATCTGCGGAAATTGCTATCTTCGTCAGTTTTTGACCCAGGAGCCCTGGTTTTCAGCTCGAGTATGGGCTTCTTGTGGACTATGCAACTGGCGGGATAATTGCCCAGTGTAGAGTGCGACTCTATGTAGTGTCGTTTTGCCCTTAGGAAGGAGGGCGCGTGTGCATTCCTTATAGAGAAAACCCGGCTTCCGTACGCCAACGCAATCTCTACTTATCCAAAAAATAAACTTTCAAGATGGCGGCCGATATGGCCGCTCCAACCACAACTCCTGCCCACTTATGCCGAAACTAGCCGTGTTTGGGCTCTTTTTTTAGGTCTCAACACGGGTGACTGAATGCAGATAAATTTATAGATGTGTTAGCAACACTCGATTTTTTAATTGAAAAAAACCATTATTTTAAAATTATATCCTAATTAATAATGGTATAATCTGTATTTAGACAATTTATAGTAGAATTACCTTAAACCTAAGTGACCTCTGAGGGGTAGTTCTGGTCAACCCTTAATGTTCAAAAAATTATATAAATAAAACGGCTGCACTTACAGTTACAAAATTTTCAGGATGTTAGCGGTTCACTAGTGCTGTCTTCTGGTGATAAAACATGTATGGTCTTCGATCCTGTTTCAGAAGTAGATTAGTTTGAAACTTTCAGGATTTTCAAAGTCTTCTAATCCACTCAATTTTCGATATTTTTCCCGGGAGAAAAAGGCTTGTATCAACAGCGCCCACAAAATGGCCCCCTCAGAATTTGGAGAACTCCCCCCCTTCACAGAGCACGTGTCCACGTGGTTTCCGGTTTTTCCGGGATGACGTCACTCTGTGTGGAGGGAAAAATCCCGGGTAGGTCTCTTCCTGTGGAGCTTCCGGAGACGCACAAAATGAAGTATTAAAATATATATGTTGACGGGCCCGTTGGTGTAGTGGTCAGCATGTCTGCCCTTACTCCGTAGGGTCGTGGGTTCGATTCCCACCGCTGACAGGTGCTTAGGTGATGCACTTTTAAGCACTTGTTGGATGTGTCTGGGTGTTTTATTTATATAAGTATATATTTAAATAAAAAAAAAATAAGTAAATAAATCTCGTTGTCTGATTTCCATAACACAAGTGCTTTAGCTACTTAATATGGAATGAAGGCAATGTGTGTGTTGTTGTAAAATATTTATTTATTATTACTATTTATATGTCACCGCTTTAGTTTTTGAGTTAATGGCACTTTTCTGTTAGAAATTTTGTAAAAGTTGTACACATTTGAACGGTAATCCCATCTGGAGAGCCAGTAGTTTCTGTTTCCGGGCGAGATTTCTTTGGATTCGCGCCTTCCCGGCTTTGATGGCTGCTGGTGTTCGAACAGTAGAGGAACTGCACCGAATATGGAATACTTAAGGAAAAACAACAATATCATAATCAAAAATCACATTTATTTATTCACTTTAAGCTCTAACGCCAAGGAAATATAATTGGTCCTTACGTTTTAGCATGAAAATAACAAAAAAATATCTGTCAAACATAACAAAGCTCCTTTAGTAAAATGTCAAAAAAATGCCTGTTTAAAAATTTGGTACCCTATATGGAATAGGGTATTCCATATTAGGGACACACCATGTTAACAAACTTAAACTTAGGCAAAGTATGTTCAGAAGTATATAAACTGGTAGTTACAGTTTAAAAGTCTACGTTACAAAACTAGTCACAATAGAAGAACCACAATTCAAACTTAAATTATTGAATATCACAAAAAACAGTCGGTTTCAGTCTAATCGTCATAATCTTAACCCTCTAGACAAAAATCACAAATGAAGTCAGGGTAGTCAACCCCTGAGCATTCGACATGACACCAAATTCGACAGGCAATGCACTGCACCTTCCTTCCGGCACCTTTTTTATCTCTTTGGTCGCAATATGGACAATAATTGCAATTGTCCGGATCCGGCTTCCCAAGAAATTTCAGACGGAATTTCTCAGGACTGTCGTTCGATTCAGACAATGAGGCGTTATCTGAATCGGACGACAGTGAGTGATATATTCTCGATGTCGGAATCAGAGGAAGAGGAAGAAGAAAGTTTCCTGGTTTTCTTCCTTGGTTTCTTGGTTTTGAGTGCCATCTTGGCAGTTTGACGCGTTGGAATACCTTTAGAGGTTGATGGTTCATCAAACGTCACCTTTTTTATGGGTCTTACTTCCCTCGTGGAAGGCCCCATTGGTTCTTTTTTTTTGGAAATACTGGCTTCCAATTCAGCTTTGTATGAGGATGATGTGACTTTGAATGCAGTGCCAGGTTTTCGTCCTCTATTCGATCTTCTACTTTTTATTTCTGGCAGTGGTATTATCATCTGTGGACTAACGATAGGGGAAGTAATTGTTGGCTTGGATAAAACAACAGGAGACATTTTACCATCTGCCACAGCCAGTTTATCTTCTGGTTTGTTTATATCACAAACTTGCTCTACTGCTACACCTTCGTCTACAGCAAAGTCAGCATCACTGAATATGTTGGAGTTAATTGGGTAAATACCAGTGGCCCTGAAACCACTCAATGCAAGCTCTGCATTTTGAATTTTTATATAAGCTTTCCCAAACAATTCAGCAATGTCGAATGGGCTGACTGGTCTTTGATTGATAAACATCCATTGCCGAATCTCCTCACTGTAATAAGATTTAAGCGCACCCATGACAGTTTTATCTAGTGGCTGTAGTTTGTGAGTAGAATGGGGCGGCAAGCACAAGATTGTGACAAAATTATTCCTTGCGTTGTCTATGAGATTAGCATTGCGGGTGTGGCTATAGTGGCCATCTAAAATAAGCAGAACAGGGTTATCTTTACTAGGCTTTGTGTTTAAGATGAAATGATTGAACCAGTCAAGAAAAGTTTCTGCTTGTATCCATCCTGATGAATGGCATCTTGAAATAGAACCGGCAGGTGCTCCCTTCATTAACAACACATTCATTCGCTTTCGGGGGAAAACAAGCATTGGTGGTACAAAATCTCCAGCAGCATTCATGCATAGGCAAACTGTCACAAGGGAGCCTCTCTCAGCAGATGTTAAAGCCCCAATTTGCTTTTTCCCTTTAGCAGCTATTATTTTTGGAAACTTACTCTGAACAATGCTCAATCCGGTCTCATCGACGTTATAAATTCTGTTGGCAGGGAATTTGTGCTGCTCCAACTCAACCTTAAGTAAATCAAAGAATGCTTTGACATTTTCCTTGGTGAATCCTCTTGCCCTAGCAAAAGATGTGCCAGTTGGTGAGCGAAGAGAAAGAACCTCGCCGTGTCTTTTTAGAAAACCTTTTAACCACTTGCGACCTGCACTCAGCTTATTAAAAGGATGTTGGATGGTATTCCTAGTAGCAATTTGATAAGCAAGCCTCTTTAAATCTGGTCTACTTAAACCAAAGAACCGTTTTTCCATCTCCAAAGCATATTTTACTAATTCACTTTCCAATTGTGGCCCCAACACAGTTTTACGACCCAAGGATATGTTAACTGGATCTGGATTTGAAGATTTACTCAACCGGAACAGAGTAGATCTCGGCACATTAAACAGTTTGGAAGCTTTTTGAAAACCCACCTCTTTTCGGTGTACAGCATCAATAGCCTTTTTCATGCTCTCCTTGTCCCATAATTTCCGTTTTTTGCTATCGGGAGCCATGCTTAAAACAATCTGAAAAAAAAAAATGGACTAAAATGGTAAGAAATGTATATTGTCCCCAATATGGAACATATTCCATATTCGGGCCACCGTAAAATCCCATATTAGGCACATCACTACTTTCAATACATAAACAAATTGTCAAAAAAGTTCCCAAATAAAACGAAAAATTAGTTTTAAATAATGTACTTTGATGTATTTATAACTTCAAGAAACAAGTCGGAAGTAAAACCTGCGCTTAAAGAGCAAAATATACAACATTTAGCTTACCTTGTCTATCAATCAAAAAGGCGCGAAAAATTATCTTCACTGGGAACGATCCTACGATGCGCTCGGCTGGCGGCCGGTGACTGCCGCGGGGTGGGGGCGTGTGCGGGAAGGGAATGAGGTTTCGTTCAAAAACTTTTGACGGTTATTTTAAATTTTAGGGCGTTATGCCATAATAGGACCGTATCCCATATTCTATTATATTCTTATAGTGGGGGCGTGTGCGGGAAGGGAATAAGGTTTCGTTCAAAAACTTTTGACGGTTATTTTAAATTTTAGGGCGTTATGCCATAATAGGACCGTATCCCATATTCGGTACACTTCCTCTACGTGGACGACCGCTTTTTGCTTTATCATAAAATCCATAATCTTCCTGTTTTAGAATAAACGATAGTTTCAGCACTGCACATTGGAAAATACAATATTGGTTGGTTACTCAAAGGGAACTTTTTCGGCGGGCAGACGCAAGAGAGAGATATAGAGGGCGCTGTTGCGCATGAGCGCGCTCTAGCGGGAAACTGGGCACAGTATTTTGAAGGCGGGAATATTTAAAATCTTAACACACCCTCTAAATTTCAATCCTTCACAAATTTAACAAATTACTACTTTTACACAGTACAGGTAAATGTTAAAAGAAACGTTACAACAATTTTGAAACGAATTTAACAATAATTATTATCGACCATTACACAACAAATAGGCATGTTAAAACTTAACCCTTAAGGTCGCATGAGAAATAAATATCAAAATGCTTTATTATTTTTATGAAATATGTTT
>SJJU01070153.1:0-14058 GCA_012932125.1 Conopomorpha cramerella
AACAATTAGCGACAACAGTACATGGAGAAACCACAGGTGACGTCACGGCAAACAGTGAAGACAAATACTTGGAACTGATAAACGAAAATAGGTCAAATATTCGAGCCTTAGAACGTACCTTCAGGACTTTGAAAATGGAAGATCTAAAAGAAAAATGGCAATTAGATGACAAGCTGAAAACCATTATCTGCAGATGGGAAACATTTGATCGTGTGTATTGGAAATTAGACAATGTGATGGAAAACATGGAAGAATACGAAATTGAGTACAATAAGCTGGAGACATTATTTGAACAAGCGAAGGCACAAATCAACAGGAAAATGTCATCTTATATACACCAGGAGAGAAGCACCCCGAGAATTGATATCCCTATCTTCGATGGGAGCTATTCTCAATGGACTACATTTAAGGATCTATTTATAGAGTCTGTCCATACCAACAATATGATTTCACCAGCTCAAAAAATGCAACATTTAAAGGCGAAACTCAAAGGGGAAGCTGAGAGACTTGTACAACATCTTAACATCAATAGTGACAATTATGAAACATGCTGGGAAATTCTACAGCACAGATATGACAACTTAAGACTACTTTTTGCTTATCACGCAAATTTACTACTCAACCAACAGCAGATAACCCAACCAACAGCATATGCCTTAAAAAGATTCCATGATGTAACATTGGAAAACTTGAACGCAATTTCTAATTTGAAGATTGACACCGAAAGCTGGGGTCCCCTGTTGATCCATATCCTGCTTCAGAAACTTGATCAGGACACAACACAAGGTTTCATCGAATCCTTAGCGAATCCTAAGGCGTTGCCAACCATTGACGAGTTTTTAAGTTACTTGGAGCATAAATTCTTGTCCTTAGAAACAAGTCACAAGCCTGCTCAAAAACTTGAAGATAAGAACAAACAGAAAAAATCATTTTTCCCTGCAAGGTTCGAAACACCGAAACAGAAATCAACACCTGGAGCTAGAAGCAGCTGGAATAATGCCTACAAACATACATTCTATAACAATGTCATAAGAACTTGCCCAAATTGTAAACAAGATCATGGGCTATATCATTGCCCAGAATTTTTGAACATGAATCCAATAACAAGGGTAAAACTGGTGGAAAAAATAAAGGTTTGCAAGAACTGCCTTTTTAGCCACAACGGAAACGAATGTGTGTCAAACAAAAGATGCAAAGATTGCAACGAGAGTCATAGCACTTTGCTACACGAGGCGATGAGTAGGTCATTGTCGCATCCGATGGCGTCAACGTCGAACCAACGTCATAGCAATCACGTGTCTAACAACGGATGCAGCGAAGTGCTCTTAGCAACAGCGCAGATCATGGCGCGATCTGGAGATGGGACATATATTACACTAAGATGCCTGCTGGATCAAGGATCTCAAGTAACACTAATAACAGAACATGCCGTACAACTTTTGCAACTAAAGAAGTACAAGATGGATGCTGTGGTAACAGGCCTAGGAGCAGCCACCACGAACAAATGTAAAGGAGAAGTGCAGCTGTCCTGCAAGGCACTTAACAACCAGTATGAATTTACCATAAACGCCTTAGTTTTGAAAACATTA
Organism: Conopomorpha cramerella; assembly: GCA_012932125.1. Lineage (NCBI taxonomy): Eukaryota > Metazoa > Arthropoda > Insecta > Lepidoptera > Gracillariidae > Conopomorpha > Conopomorpha cramerella. Next base: position 1,590 of record SJJU01070153.1, read on the forward strand.
ACAAACAAATTACCTAACAACACGTTCAACAAGGACTCATTGGGTCCTATTGGCAATTTGATCCTGGCTGACCCAGAATTTAACATAAGAAAAAACATAGATATACTGCTGGGAGCCGACATATTTTCTGAGCTCATTATGGAAGGAGTATTAAAGATTAACAATTCAGCGATAACAGCACAACAAACCAGATTAGGGTGGGTCCTATGTGGAAAATTTACTACGTTCAACTGTCACGTAATCATGAACAATTCAGAAAATATGAGTAAATTTTGGGAACAGGAAGAAATCAGTTGTGGTCAGCAAGAAACAGAGGACCCATGTGACAAGTTTTACTCTGAAACAACAACAAGGCTACCGGACGGCAGATACCAAGTGAGGCTTCCTATGAAACAAAACTTCCAGGAAAATCTAGGACACTCCAAAGCGCAGGCGATAGCGCAGTATAAACAACTACAACAAAAAATTTACAAGAGGCAAGATTTTGGAAAACAGTACGAAAAATTCATGGCTGAATATGAAAAATTAGGTCATATGCAAATCTCGACCAATAACACGAATCCAGAGTTCTATTTACCTCATCATGGCGTCACACGAAGTGAATCAACAACAACAAAACTAAGAGTTGTCTTCAATGGCTCAGCTAAAACAACCTCTGGAAACAGTTTGAATGATTTAATGGAGAACGGGCCCAACCTACAAGCTGACCTTCAACATCTGATGATACAATGGCGCCAGTACAAATATGTCTTTACAGCAGACATTGAAAAGATGTATAGATATATCTCCGTTCATCCACAGGATAGACCACTGCAAAGGATCATCTGGAAAGACAGTAATGGACGCTTAACAGACTTTGAACTCACAACAGTCACCTACGGTACAAAAGCAGCTCCATATCTAGCACAGAAAACATTAAAACAACTGGCAGCTGATGACGGAGCCCAGTTTGTGCACGCTCAGCATATTTTACAAAACAATTTTTACATGGATGACGCTTTGTTTGGGCAACATACTTTAGAAGAAGCAAGGATAAGTAGAGATGAGTTGATTCAACTATTAAAACAAGGTGGATTTAACCTACGAAAATGGAACAGCAACGATCCTGTACTTCTCGAAGATCTAGAAAAAACCATGCGAAACCCGCAGAATTTCACATTTACAGAAACAGAAACAGCAAAAACTTTAGGTCTGGGATGGAATTCTAAACAAGATATCTTTGAGTTCTCCTCAACAGTAGAACAACAGACAAACAAAAAGAACACGAAACGAAATATGCTGAGTGATATCGCTAAACTATTTGATCCCCTAGGTTGGTTATCACCAATCACAATCAAAACAAAGATATTATTTCAACAAGTTTGGCTATCTAAAGTACAGTGGGATGAAGAATTACCTGACAGTATCTCTAAAGAGTGGGACTCTGTACGAAAGGACCTCCCGAACATAAAAAACATCAAGATACCACGATGGCTGCGAACAAACAAAAGCGACGAGTGCGTCGAATTACATGGATTTTGCGACGCCTCAGAAAAGGCGTTCGCATGTGTAGTGTACGTCAAGGTCCACACGAATGAAGGAGAATCCCACGTAACATTGGTAGCGGCAAAAACAAAAGTAGCTCCTATTAACAAAAAGCTGACGTTACCACGACTAGAGTTATGTGGCGCCCTGTTGCTCGCGAGACTGATGGATAAGGTCAAGAACAGTTTGAGCATTAACATAACAAAAACATATGGCTGGACTGACTCCATGGTGGTTCTAGGCTGGATACAAGGTGACTGCAGTCGCTGGAAACAATACGTCGCTAACAGAGTACAAGAAATAAAACAGTCCATATCAACAGCTGATTGGGGACACGTGAAGTCCGAACATAATCCCGCTGATTGTGCATCGAGAGGTTTACTACCGTCACAATTACAGCAGTTTTCAATTTGGTGGAAAGGACCAGAATGGTTGAGGACAGACAACAAGGACACTACTGTAGCAAAAACCTATTATACCACTCAAGAAGAAACAAAACATCAATCCTATTCCGTAAGGCAATTAAATGACCCTAACATTATCAATGTTATTATAAACAATAAAGGGTCAATCACCGCCGCCGCACGTGTATTAGCATGGGTATCGCGTGTAGCGCCAGGATCATGTTACAACACTAAGTTCCTGACTTTGCAAGAATTGCATAAGGCAATGACGCGCATAATCAAACATTTACAATCAGCTGTGTTTACGTCGGAAATACAAGCAATACAAAAGGATGGAAAGGTGAAAAGCAATAGTAAAATTTTGAAGTTAAATCCAATATTAGATGAACATTCCTGCTTACGCGTCGGGGGAAGATTGAAACATTCAAGGCTACAGTACAATGCGAAACATCCTCTGATACTGCCATCGAACCATCGTGTTACTCAGCTACTCATCGAACAAGCTCATATGCTAACGTTACACGGCGGAGCCCGATTAACATTAACATTCTTGAGACAACAATACTGGATCATCGGTGGCCAACAAACCGTAAAGAAATACTTAAGACTTTGTGTAAGGTGCGCCAGATTTACCCCACAGAAAAACGAACAGCAGATGGGAGATTTACCGAAGGTCCGAGTGACTCCTGCGCGCCCTTTCTACAACTGTGGAATTGACTATGCCGGTCCAGTTGAACTAAAGGCTAACAAGGGAAGAGGTGTAAAAACCTGTAAGGGTTGGATCGCTGTGTTCATTTGTATGGCCACCAAAGCGGTCCATTTGGAGTTGGTTTCCGATATGACCACACAAACATTCATAGCAGCACTGAACAGAATGGTGTCACGTAGAGGCTTCCCCCGAAACATTTATTCAGATAATGGATCTAACTTTGTCGGTGCAAATCGAGAGTTAAAGAAACAATTTCACGAACATGAAACATTTTCAAACATATTTAACATCGCTACATCAATGCAAATAACCTGGCACTTCAATGCACCTTCGTGGCCGTCAGGAGGAGGGTTATGGGAAGCCGCAGTAAAATCAACAAAACGCCATCTCAAACGAGTGGTAGGTGAACAGAAACTCACCTACGAAGAGTTCGCCACTATGTTAATACGTATCGAAGCATGTTTGAACTCCAGACCACTGGTCCCGCTGACAGAAGACCCGGAAGACCTGGATTTTGTTTTGACACCTGGTCATTTCTTAACAGGGGAACCTCTTCTATCGATACCTGAATCGAACCAAGAGCAAAACATGAGTTTAACATCGAGATGGAAACTAACAACCAAAATGGTTCAAGACTTCTGGAAGAAATGGTCTTCAGAATATCTTCAACAGTTACAGGCCAGAAACAAATGGCAACAAAACAGAGAAAATTTCAAAGTGGGGGATGTAGTCCTCATAAAAGAAGACGGTCTTGCTCCAGGGAAATGGGCAATGGGAAGGGTCGAGGAAACACACCCAGGTGCCGACAACCTAGTACGAGTCTTGACGTTGAAAACCAAGGCTGGCATCTTGAAAAGACCCGTGATAAAGATTGTAAAGCTACCCGTGGAAGAAAAATTGGAAAATAGCAAAACAGAATTTAAAACAACAAATACAGAACAAATAAACAATCACACGAAAAGGAGGAAGATTAAAGGAACCAGCAAGGGTACCTATTTATGTGCCTTTGTAGCATTCTTGTCACTATTTACAAGCACACATCAACAGAAACAATACAAGTTAACCCCATTTGAACCAGGAAGAAGAATCTACTATGATGAGATTGGAGAACTACACACTGTCCATGACAGCTGGACTATACTTACTTATGTCAACATGTCTACCTATTGGAAGGGAATGGAAACCATAGATGATTGTGTGAATCATATAGATAATATTTGCCAGCGATTCGAATATCAAACGCTATGTGGAAGCATAGTAATACAGCTTAAACAAGAACAACGAGAAATAGAACACAACAACTACTTACTACAAAATCAACAAAACAGCAAAACCAGGACAAAGAGAGGGTACTTCAATGGCATTGGGAACCTGGCCCGTACTCTTTTTGGAGTCTTAGATGAGAACTTTGCGGAGCAATATGCTCATGACATTCGCAAAATAAAAGAAAATGAAGCATATACGATGAAACTGTTAAAAAATCAAACAAGTATAGTTGAAATGCAAAACAATATTATAATGCGGAATGAAGCAAGCATGATTGAACAATACAAAAGTATAGATGCACACATCAGTGACGTTGAACAACATTTACAGCGGGTAATGAAACAAACAGAAACTACCAGCCTGATGAACTATTTCAGCATCGTTACATTGTCGACATTCAGCTTAGTTAGTAAATTACGAAGAATTCAAGATGGAATGCTGGACGTCTTACAAAACATACATGAAGGGCACATGGACTCGAGATTTATCTCTCAGGATCAGATCCTCAACGAGTTAAACACGATATCTGCACAGTTGCCGAAACATCTGGCACTTCCAGTCGACAACGCACACAGTGAACTAGCTGATATCTACAAAATAATACATGTCAAGGCTCGGATGACGTCAGAATATTTACTGATTGAAATTAAACTACCACTTATAAACGACAATCAGCTGAAGCTGTACAGAGTTATACCTGTCCAGGTTATAGTCAACTCGTCGGCAACAACTGTTTCAACTAAAACAGAATACCTTGGCATTAGTATGATAAAGGACATATACATGAATATCAACAAAGAAGACCTTCAACATTGCACAGTTCTTCGCAGAAACAGTCACATATGCACATTTAACAAGCCTGTCTACAGCATGCGTCAAAATAATAAACCTTGCGAAATAAGCCTTATCACCACGAATATAAATAATGCACATTGTAATGTAATCCAAGAACCGTGTGAAAACAAATGGATCGAATTACAACGACATAATGTGTGGCTGTACAGCTGTTGTGAAAAATGCGATCTGCGCATTCTTTGCCCAGAACATATGATGTCCGAAGTTACAACAGGTACTGGACTTGTGCAAATAGGTCAAGGTTGCACAATCAAAAAGGATGAAGCTACTATTTACCCCGATACTGAGTACCAGAACAAGCTATACATGGATCCCACCCTCATCTTGCCTGTTTGGGACGACCTTAACAATATAACAAGAATAGAAAGGACGCTTACACCCCCAGCTAAGAAAACGATGATTGAGGAACATAATGAAACATTGAAGAATCTGAAGTCACAGTTAGAAACCCTGGAAAAGAAATCTGAACTACCGAACGATCTCAACATAAATGACATCCACCAATATTCAATCTCATATATAACATTATGCGCAATGATAGCCCTGATCAGTGCTGGAATAGTGAGATACTGTCGTCGTCGTTCTTTTTCTTTCAAATACGACGAGAGAACAAAGGTTAAACGTTGTGATCCTGAAACTATCGAACGAGAGACTCAATTGTGGAACCTAACAGCTGACACAACCGCGCCGCCGCCACCGCCGCTGCCGCCGCTTGCACCAGCACCACAGCCGGTCCCGCGCGCACTATCTGGAGCTCGCTCGGAACCTGCCATCGAGATGACGTCAAGACCACGCAGAGAAGATCCAGTCTACGCATCTATTTCTCAATTATCTAAACAGCCTCATTTTAATATTGAATAGGATAATTAAGTAACTATCTTGATTTTGTATTTTTTTGTCCTGGCAGCATGTACAAAGTACCTACCTACAATTATTACCTAGTTGTACATTTTGCAAGCTGACAATAACGCGACCTACATATCACCGTGAATGTTGCTTTATATACATTGTATTCATTATTTTATAATCAGTTTTTATCATAGAACTCAAACAATAAACAGTGGAAAATACCAATCATCTACTTTCAATTAACAATCTCCGATCTCAGAACAGGAACAGATCATATGTTTAGAGAAGTCATTTCTCTTACACTGTCTCCAACTTGGGTCTTTAAAAGAATCAACTTTGTCCAGAAAAGAATGAGGACAACTTGAACCATCGAAGATTAAATTCCACTTGGGGATGGTCTTGACACCGAAGCACTGCACCCTTGGTGCCTCCATATATTGGTATCTTACCAATAAAAACGGGAAGAGGAACGCAATATCTTATTGCGTATTTAGACTCCTGCGCACTATTTTAGACTCCGGCGTAAGACAAAAAAATGGTATTCCGTCAATCGAATTCTTTCCTGAAACAAGAAAAAATCTGTCGTTTGCCAATGAGATTATCGTCATTTATTCACAATGTCACACGAACTTACCCTTAGACTAAATATTTAGCATTTAGATATGCATCCGCCATCGTCGACCGGCGAAAAAGACAACCTCACTCTCATCCATCAAACCATTGACATGTTTGACGTCTGAAGTGTCTTTCTTTTGGCAAACGACAGATTTGAATAACCAATTCTCTTTGCCAAACGTTCCGTTCTACGAAACGACAATATAAAATAACTGCAACGTTACAAATGTTTCCTTTGAGGAGCATATATAGCAGGAAATTTCGCATTTAGGTGATCTAAAATCGGTTTAATTTTGGCAATCTTTCTTTCTTCCCCGTGCAAATTAGATGTGAGAAAGTCATTGTCTACAAAGTGTAGAAACCGTATTAACACCCAGAATCGGGCGATAGACATTAATTTTCTAAATTTAGGCATCCCCAATCTAGTTATAGACCAGTACTCATCAATGCGGCCCCTTAAGCATAATCCCATGAAAATAAAAATGAACATCCACCTATAAATTTCCGGAATTGTTGTTTCTACCCATTAGTTCTGCCGAGAATGAGTAGAAATACCTGTTTCGGAAGCAGCGGCTATGGTTTGCCAAGCCAGTTGAGCCACGCAAATTTATTTGTCTCTTGACAAATCATGTCCATTATAATCTGATCTCAATTTTGAAGGTACAGATCTAAAGGACGTGTTCCTTCAATTTTGGGACCACACGCTTCCTAGAAATTCTCTTGTTGTGAATTGAATGAGGAAAAATCCTCCGACCAATTCAAATTATCCAACGATACCTGAACAACGGGCTCCTCGTTATCATCATCTTGGAGAAGCTTTTCCAGTTCCTGCAGAGTGATGTTTTCTGCTTCATCTTCACTCCCAGAATCCACAAGTAATTCTCTTGCAAGATTCTCGTCCAAAATATCTTCATCCTACAGCAAACATGCAAGTCAGGCACATCCAACACATAATTGATTTAGACCACATTCCCCAACAAAAACATGCAAATGAAAATTACAAGGCGTACATTATGAAAAAAAAAATTAGTAATTCACCCCTGTGCTGCTGGAGCCTCATTCAATTGAGCTAGCTGTGAAACAAAATTGTCACAGGATATTATTATGTAATGCATGTAGGTAATAAATAATTTTACATGGCCTAAGTCAAGGAACCTCAGTAAGACAATGAACATGACTTAATTAAAAACAATTTTCCTTTTCTATTTAAAAAGCGCTCCTCATGTACCTCAGGACAGCAACATGGGTGTCATCAATGCAGCCAATGGCACCAGGTATGTCAAATTTTTGATAAAATCTAAAATAAGAAGGTTGGGTATTAGGTAATCACAATATTTGGAACATTAGTAGGAAAGCTGTGGAAAATCAATAGGTCCATTGGAAATATGTTTAGTTCAAATAACTTCAGCACAAAGTTCGGTATATATAGGTTAGCTTACTTAGGTTTATGTAGGTAGATTAGTAGCACAATTATATATTTTTGGGAAGGAGCATTTGATTAGGTATCCCACTCATCTACTTACATGTGTTTGAGGCTATTCCGCTGTTGTTGTTGTAATGGACATTTAATATATTTGTTGTAAATGGCCGAATGATTTAGGGCTGCTGTAACTTTTCTCACAGACCTTGAAACAGTGGTCTGTGAGACATTGTGAAGCGAGCTTTTGCCAACTAGCGTCTGGTACGAGCCTGTGGCATAAAACGCTAATGCTACAAGTACCTGAAAATGTTTTGCAAGATTAGAAACATACAGATTACATAGGTTACTTTCATAGATACAACATAATCTTCCCTTTTGGCGTCGCCGCAGTCAATAGATATGCTGCATGCAGGGTGTCAATGAATTATGAATAAGTAGTTAAGTAACTATTGTTACGCCCCGGGGTCGGCAAACAACGGCTAGAATGCCGTAGAGGTACGTCGAACATTCGAGAGGCCTAAGGAACATTCCAGTATCCAAGTCGGCGCATACAAACCACTACACAGTGCCTATATGCGTCAGAATGTAGTAGAAGGATCTCGAAAGATCGAGAAAAGTGTGGTATATTTCGAAAGCCACAAGTACTTACCTCACCACAAGTAGGTATACACCTCCTTACCTACTGTTGGGTGTAGGTATAAACACGCGAGCCGTCGACGCGACTCACAAGTAGGTATAAATCTACTTACCTACTGTTGGAGTAGGTATAAACACGCGAGCGGCCGAGGCAACACAAGTAGGTATTTAATTATTATTATTAGAAGTCGACTCGAGAATGTACCTGAACCTACTCGAATGTTCTGGATTGTGAACCGTGGTATATAAAGAGCGACGATCGAGTCGGCGGGACAGTTTCAACTAAACAGCGATATAGTGAACATCAAGAGAGAAAACTGAAGAGTGATAACAAGTGATTGTGTGATTGTGAAAGTGTTTATTAGCGGTGTTAGTTTAACGATTGTAATTAGTTTGTGTAATTATAGTGCCTGAATAAAGTGTAATTCTGGATTTTCGTAATAGTGTACTTTTCTATCGGTACTCACCCCCCACGTACGTAACATTTGGTGTCAGAAGTGGGATAGAAAATGCCGATCACTCCACGAGATCAAGACCCGGAGGGCGTCCAGACCCGGAGCCAACGTGCAGCGGAGGACTCTACGGCAGCCGTGGCTGGTCCATCTACTGTCACTGCACCGGCATCGTCACCAAGACCGAAGGCCGAGATTGACCTTAACACCATCCTGATTTTATTGAAGGAACAATCACGAGCCCTAAATGAAAGCCAAAGGGAAGCTCGGGAAGCCCGGGAGGCCCAGGAGAGACAAGCTAAAGCCCAGGAGAGACAGGCTAAAATACAGGAGGAGCAGTGCATGAAGCTGTGTATCAGTCAGCGGGAAGCCGAGGAGAGACAGGCTAAGGCCCAGCGGGAAGCCGAGGAGAGACAGGCTAAGGCCCAACGGGAAGCCGAGGAGAGACAAGCTAAGGCCCAGCAGGAAGCCCGGGAAGCCCAGGAGGAACAATACAAGAAATTGTGTAATCAACAGGAGGAGCAGTCGTGTATGCTCCGTGAAGTCCGAGAGTCCACAGCAGACTGGAAACAAGAGATGGCAGAAGTCCAAGGGAAGTTGATGGATATGGACGTAAAATTCGACAGTCGTATACAGGACGTCAACGAAAAGGTAGAAGACCACGAGACACGTCTGCAAATCATGAAAAATGATTTCAAGAAACTGGAAGTCAAAGTGGCTACTGGTGCCTGCGGATCCGACATCTCTGTTCCAGGAGGTGGACGATTTAAGGTCCCCCCATTCGACGGCACTTCCTCGTGGACCGCATACAAACTACAGTTTGAGTCTGTCTCTCAGGCGAATGGGTGGAGTAAAGACCAGGCGAAGACAGCACTCACCTTGGCCTTGCGAGATGAAGCCCTCACTATACTGGAAGCGTTGGGAAATGAGAGGACGTACGATCGCCTGCTTGAGGCTTTGGAGGCTCGATACGGAGATAAACATTTGGAGCACGTCTTCAGAGCTCAGTTGAAGGACCGGACCCAGGGACGTAACGAGTCTCTACAACAGTGGGCTTTGGAAATTGAAAAGCTGGTGAGAAAAGCGTACCAGACAGCGTCGGCCTCCTTTGTGGACAGCATGCTCGTACAGGCGTTCATTGATGGTATTCGTGAGTTGGAGGTAAGGGCTGCTGTTCGATTGGGGCATCATGGAAGCTTGAAAGACGCAGTCGCCCATGCTTTGGAGGTAGAAGCTGTACGACAAGGCTCTAGGCCTTATAAAGTGCGAGAGGTTTCTGTCAGTGAATCGCCTTCTAAGAGCCGCGAATACAGTCCACGTTGCTACCGGTGTGGCGAAAGAGGGCACTTGCAGTCGAATTGCCCAAAATGGAACAACAGGCGCCGAAACCTGGATGCCAGTGCGAAATCTAGTGACACTGGTGCAGCAGAGCCACAGCAGGGAAACGAGTAATAGCCAGGACTATGGGACGAGTACTGGCTGGTGGTCGAAATGTCCCAGTTGTGATCTCACAAGCAAACGACGGGAATAGTCTGGTCGTCAAAGGAGGAATTGGACGGATAGCATGTCATCTTACTATCGACACCGGAGCTTCTCGGACAGTAATTAGTTCTCGGCTACTTAAACACCTGACGAGAGATCACCTAGTCCGACCTAATAATCTAAACCTTCAAACGGCTACCGGTCAGTACATTTCCGTCCATGGGGAGCAAGAGGTGGAGATGAAGATAGCCGAAAGGAGTTTTTGGCACAAAGTCATCGTCGCCAACATCGTTGATGACTGCATTATTGGGTTAGATTTTATGCGTAGATATAACTGTAAAATTGATGTTAAAGGTGGCGTCCTTAAAATTGGGACTGATGAAATACCCATGGAAGGTGGTGTAAACGGGAATGTCTACTGTGCTCGAAGGACGGTTCTTCAGCCAAAGTCGCAAGCCTTAGTTCCAGTGAAATTGCCGTACTACACGGGACGAGGATCTCACCGCTGCGTATTAGTAGAAAAGCTTGATGATGACTGCCCTTGGATAACCGCTCGAACCATCGTTACAACATCATCTGCAGTATTTATTAGGGTCCTGAACCTGAGTGATACCAAATACGCATTGCAGAAAGGAACTTGTATAGGTACATGCGAAGAAATTTCTTGGTTAAGAACGTGTCAAGGTACGGACGTGAACAAGAGGCTGCCAAATGGAGATATGGACTTGGGAAGTCTATTGGACAGTTGCCAAGAAGATCTCAGCATGGAAGAACGCACTAAGGCGCGTAATCTTTTGCTGAAGTATAGTGACGTATTTTCTCTACATGATGGTGACATTGGAAGGACTGGAGTAGTTCAGCATGAAATTAACACTGGTGAGATCATGCCTATTAGACAGCGTCCTCGGCGAGTTCCAGTGGCCCGGGAAAAGGAAGTGGAAAGCATGATTGAGGAAATGCAGGGAAGCAGGGTGATCGAACCTTCGACCAGCCCTTGGTGTTCACCGGTCGTTTAGTGAAGAAGAAGGACGGCACTTTGAGATTTTGCGTAGACTACCGTCGACTTAATGATGTGACCAAGAAGGACAGTTACCCTTGCCACGAATCGACGACACTTTGGATACTTTGAATGGGATGAAGTGGTTCTCCACGTTGGATTTGAAAAGTGGCTACTGGCAAGTAGAAATCAAGGAGGGAGACAAAGAGAAAACTGCCTTCTCTAACCGGCAAAGGACTATGGCAGTTCAACGTCATGCCCTTTGGATTATGTAATGCTCCAGCTACATTTGAGAGACTAATGGAACAAATACTAGCGACTACTTGGAGATACATGCCTCGTATATTTGGATGACATCATCATCATTGGCAGAGACTTCGACGATCACCTCGCCAAGCTAGAGCAAGTTTTCTCCAAATTACGAGACGCAAGACTTAAGCTTAGTCCCAAGAAGTGTTCGCTGTTTAAGCGAAGGTGAACTATTTGGGCCATGTTATATCAGCAAATGGAATACAGACAGATCCTGAGAAGATTAGTTCCGTAAAGGACTGGCCGATGCCAAAGGATAAGACTGCAGTAAGAGCCTTTCTGGGTCTTTGCTCGTACTACCGAAGGTTCGTTAAGAACTTCTCTGACATAGCCAAGCCACTACACCAGCTGACTGAAGAAAAGCGACCATTTGTCTGGACGGATCAGTGTGCTCTGGCATTCAACCACCTTAAAGAAAGGCTTTGTGAAACGCCTATTCTAGGATACCCGGCTCCTGACATGGACTTTATTGTTGACACCGATGCAAGTAACACGGGTATTGGAGGTGTCCTGTCACAGAAGAAGGGAGATCAGGAAGTTGTGATCGCTTACTTTAGCAAATCTCTATCGAAACCAGAAAGAAATTACTGCGTCACCCGGAGAGAACTGCTCGCTGTAGTACAAACCTTACAGCATTTCAGCAAATATTTACTTGGCCGTAAGTTTCGAATCAGGACCGACCATGCAGCTTTGAAGTGGTTACTGGAGTTTAAAAATCCTGAAGGCCAAGTAGCTCGCTGGATTGAGCAACTCCAAGAGTATGACTTCCACATCGAACATCGCAGCGGGAAGTCGCATGGAAATGCAGATGCCCTGTCTCGAAGACCCTGTCCGGACGATTGCAAGCATTGCTTGAGACAGGAGGATAAAGACTGCATCAGGATGTTGCGGACGGATTCAGTCAGCGATGAATGGAGTGACGACGCCATGAAACAAGCTCACCAGGAAGAC
>SJJU01070159.1:0-10237 GCA_012932125.1 Conopomorpha cramerella
GCGCGCGACGTCGAGTATCACGGGGTAATAACGTCTGGCTCTAAGCCGCGATATATTTATAGCAAACGCGCCGACCGAGCGGGAGCGAGCGAGACCGCGCCCAGCCGTCGTCGCCGCCGCCGCCGCCGCCGTCGTGGTTATAGTACATAATTCAGTTCACAGTTTAGTAAGACAGAAGAAGTGTACCTCCTATGTAAGTAAGTAAAAGTAGGTAGGTACTAGGTACTCAATGATATACGTACAATACACATTAGGGTTTTGTTTTTTCTAAATGTGTTATTGTAAAAGTAAATAGGTAGTTTTAGTTAGTTAGTTAGTTGCCTGCTTAATTGTCAGTTAGTTCATAATTTGCAACTATTTGGAACATTTTCGTAGTTATTCATTTGTTTTCTATTTTTTTTTTCTTGTTATGTACCTACGCGAATTTGGATAGTACTAACTTACCTTTACATCTATAACGAATATAGATTATTATGAGAATGTTACGCCGCACAATCAACATGCATTTCATTAGTTTCAATCACCGTGCAGTTTTACATCAAATGAAATTAGCCACTTGGCTGTTTATTTGTCTATATTCATTCAAACTACTTACCTACTTCGATGACCGTAAGCCAGTTGGTGTGGTATGGCTTTGCGTGCGCGTGTAAGTATGTATAGTACTAGCGACATTTTAGTGGACTTATTCATATCTATTTGTTTATTTATTAGGCTTAGTAGGAAGCTCATGCAACGTCCGACAACTATACCTACTGCAAATAGTTGTGTATGTATATTCGTTTAGATATAATTATTTTTATAAGCGGGGTAACTTATGCGTTAGGTAGATAATAGGCAAGTACTATGTATGTATGTATTATACATAGACTAGGCGGTGCAGATAGTAAAGAAACATGTCTGTGCGTCTATGCATTATCGCATATTGGCAGATTGTAGAATGATTTTGTGGCCCTGAAAAGGGCCTTTTGTTAGCGGCGCGTGGTGAATAATGTGCCGGGGCGACATTAGTTCATTCACTTGCTGCTGGTGTACTTGGTGACGGCCTTGGTGCCTTCGCTGACGGCGTGCTTGGCGAGCTCGCCGGGCAGCAGGAGCCTCACGGAGGTCTGAACCTCCCTCGAGGAGATGGTCGAGCGCTTGTTGTAGTGCGCCAGGCGGGAGGCCTCGGCGGCGATGCGCTCGAAGATGTCGTTCACGAACGAGTTCATGATGGACATGGCCTTCGAGGAGATACCGGTGTCGGGGTGGACCTGTTTCAGCACCTTGTAGATGTAGATGGCATAGCTCTCCTTCCTCTTGTGCTTCTTCTTCTTCTTGTCGGACTTGGAGATGTTCTTTTGGGCCTTGCCGGATTTCTTGGCGGCCTTTCCACTTGTCTTGGGCGGCATTTTGGTTGTAGTTGAGTCGATAGCGTCCTGCACGTACGGCTGTAGAGTGCGGAGTGTCGGTTAGTCGGCTACTCATGGTCTGCTCACACCCTTTCGGGGTGGGGAGACGGGATTTGCGCCGTTTGGCGCCTGCCCGTGGTGTCCTCGCCTCCCGTGAATACGGGAGGGTCATTGGGCGTGCTCCTCTAGTCCCCGGGGGGGGACCAAAGGATGCGGGGCGTCTTTATGGCCAACTCTCCCCCGCCCGGCACGGGCGGGGGCTTGGCTTCCAACTCTCCTCCGCCCGGGCGGGCGAAGGCTTGGCAGCCAACTCTCCTACGCCTGAGGGATCAGGCGCAGGCTTGGCGTGTGGAGTCTTCGTTGTACCAACTCTCCGTCAGCCTGGGCCTTGCGGCTTCGACTGACGGCTTGGGGAATCAGCGGGGAATCAGCGGGGAGGATGCCCGACAACGTTCCTCAAAGAACTCCTAGGGCTGGAGAACTTTGAGGAGGTTGTGGATCCCCCGTGTGACTACCTTCGTCATAGGGTGGCAAAGGTAGTCCTCGTCAGCTTCCATAAGCGCCACCAGGATGGCGATTGCCTCCTTCAGCGCCTCTGTGTTCATGTTGTCGTGTTGATGGGCCTCGGAGTTGGGAGGTGTCCTTCCGACTCTCTCCACGCGTGGAGCTCGGGGCGCCGGTGCTGGGGCAGCAGCGGCGGGGGCGGCGGGGGCGGCAGTGGCGGCGGTCGGGGCGCTAGACGGGGCGGCGGTCGGGGCGGGGGCTGACGCTCTCTTCTTTGGCTTCTTCTTCTTCTTCGGGGGGGCGGAGGCGGGCGGTTGGCCTCGGGTTGTTGGCCCGTTTGATGCGGCCATCAAGTTTGGTGCGTCCGCTCTCGTCTCGACCACCGCCGGCGTCTTTAGGTCCGCTGCTGGGCGCCTTGAGGTGCGTGCGGTGGCGCCTGCCCGCTGGTTCCTCCTCTCCCGTTTCAACACGGGGCAGGCGCCGTGGTTGGCGGGGTGGGGGCCTCCGCAGTTGGCGCAGGTGGCCGGCTCTTCGCGGGGCCTCGGGCATTCGGCTGCGGCGTGCTCGCCGCCACATCGCACGCAGGCCTGCTTGCGGTGGCAGCACTGCGATGAGTGGCGGAAGGCTTGGCAGCGATGGCACTGCGTGGGGCCCTTTCTGCCCCTCCAGGCTTCTATTCGGACGCCCGGCATGCCGAGGATCTCCTCCACCGCATAGATGCGTGCGGTGTCCTCTTCGCGCTGGATCTCCGCGAAGAAGAGGCAGCCAGGTCGTCCGGAGCGAGGGCGGATGGGCCGCGCGTAGGTGGCCGCGAAGCCCAGCTCCACCAGCGCCAACCGTAGTTCCTCGGCGTCAGTGTTGGCGGGGAGGCCCCTGATGGCCACCTTCATGGCTCGCTCTGCCGGCACGGAGTAGCAGAACCACGCTAGACCCTCCGACTTTTCAGCGTCGGTCAGGTGCCGCTGGATGGTCCTGAACTCCGTGTCGGACTTGGGCGCGAATCGTACGCCCATCCCGTAGGGGCGTGCGTTGGGGGCGTGGCCGAGCTTCTCCCGCAGGGCGCGGAAGTGGGCGGGCCAGCTCGGCATCCTCTCCACCACGATAGGCGGGTAGCGGGGCGTCTGTCTGGTCGGGGTGCCGGCCGCGTTGCTCGGCGGCGGCTGGGTGGCGGGCTGCGGGGAGGCCCTCTGCGGGGGCGGGGCGCTCGTCGCCGCGGCGTACGACGACGCAGGCGAGGTGGCGTTGCGCGGGCGCTTGTCGGCCTCGCGTTCTTCCTCCTCGCTGCGCCGCCGTCGCGCTGGCCGAGGAGCGGGGAGGTCGTCCTCCTCATCGAAGAGGCTCCACGCGGACGCGCCGAGCGGCCTCTGGGTCGGAGTGTAAAACAGCTCCCGCTCCAGAAGTGCCTCCGGCGACGTTGCGTGGAGCGGTGGCATCGACGATGCTGCGGTGGCGGTTGGTGGCGGCGAGCGGCCGGGTGCGCGATGTGTGCGCGCCAGGGACACCGACTGCTCTAGCCGGTGTCGCACCCCTTCGAGACTCCAGTGGGAGAACTCGCGCTCGGGGGCTTGGTGAGGAGGCGCAGGGCGGGCGATGGTGGCCGCCGGCAGGGACGGGCGTTGCAGCAAGCGCTGCGAAGGTCCCGAGGTGGCGGCGACGTGGAAGCGAGCAGGCGGCCGGCGGGAGGCGGGCGGTCTAGGGCGCGGCGGCGGGGGTGGTGGCGGGCGTGCCCGGTGGTGAACGGGCCGGCACTGCGGGCCCTTGGGGGGCGGCTGGCGCGGCGGTTTGCGCGGCAAGCTTGCCGCGGGGGTTGGCGGCGACGGCTCGGGGGTCGTACCCCTGGCGTCGGGCGGCGTATGCAGAGCGGGTGGTCGCGGCTGGGTGGCGCTCGGCGTGCTCCCGGGGGTCCTTCGGGGGCGCGGCGGTGGCGCGTGGCGGCGGGGTTCGCCGCATATTGCGGCGGGACCCGGCGGGATGTTGTTTGGTTGTAGTCGAGTCGATAGCGTCCTGCACGTACGGCTGTAGAGTGCGGAGTGTCGGTTCAGTGCGGAGTCCCGACCCTGTTCCGGTTAGTCGGCTAGAACGCCTCGTTTTTATTATAAAGAGGGCGCGTACGCTCCGCACGGCCGAGCGGGCCAAGCGGACGAACAGGGTCGGACCAATAGCGCGCAAGTACTTCGCTCGCTGCGTCTCCGCCCCCCCGCCCCCCCGCCTCTCCCCGACCGCCGCCGCCGCCGCCGCCGCCGCCGCCGCCGCCAGCCAGCCAGGCCGACCTAACAGCGAGCAAAAGCACACACACTAACATAGTAAAACTAAGATACAATACAACCTAACTTGATGTACCTACTACCTTTAGGTACTACTACTACTACTATGTATGTACATACTATCATCTTAGAGAAACTTAAAAATCATAGGTAATTATTGTAACGTTGAGATTACTATTTTCTTGCTTTCCTACGGTCCACAGTTGGTTTGGTTAGGTTAGGTAGATAAGTTTCATCACTCACTCAGACCAGAGCAGATAATAATATACCTAGTACAACTAAGCAATCGTAGCGTTGTCAGTTGGCAAATGATCTAGGTACCTACATCGTCACGGGAAAATACCTAGGTACTTAAATGCAATCAATTTTAGTTTCTTACTTAGCGTAGGTACAACACAATATGTGGTACCTAACGGTAGTCGATTAAAAATTAACTAACTCACTCCTCTAACTAATACTAAAAAAATATATTACCTATAGGTATCTCTCGCTGTCAGTTGCAATGGTTGTTGGCTAACTTAACTAGGTATGTGTTTTGTTTTGCTTTTGACCAGGTGTGTATGTGAGTTGCATCTCGGATGTTAACTACTATTGCGCATATTTACGCGGCTACTTGTAGTTAGTTAGTCAGTTAGTGTAGTGTGTGTCTCGTTTGTTCATAATTAATACATATTATTATTATGTATGCGAGTGAAGCAGACAGTCGAGATTATGCGAGAAACAATATTGTCTATCGAACTCGTTCGATATGATCATCAGAATAGGTTTGTGGCCCTGAAAAGGGCCTTTTGTTGCGCTCGTGAGAAGCGAGTTTGGGGTCGAGAGCGAGCGAGACACTTAGGCCTTCTTCTCGGTCTTCTTGGGCAGGAGCACCGCCTGGATGTTGGGCAGAACACCGCCCTGGGCGATGGTGACGCCCGAGAGAAGCTTGTTCAACTCCTCGTCGTTGCGGATGGCGAGCTGCAAGTGACGGGGGATGATCCTGGTCTTCTTGTTGTCGCGGGCTGCGTTGCCTGCCAACTCGAGCACTTCAGCGGCCAGGTACTCCATCACGGCGGCGAGGTACACCGGGGCACCGGCGCCGACACGCTCGGCGTAGTTGCCCTTGCGGAGGAGCCTATGGATACGGCCCACCGGGAACTGGAGCCCGGCACGGTTGGAACGGGACTTTGCCTTTCCCTTAACTTTGCCACCCTTTCCGCGTCCGGACATGTTGATTTGTTTTTCGTTTGGCGTAACGCAGACAGGAAACTTGAATGCACTGCGCGCGCTCGGCAGTCAGCGTTCGAATACGGTATCGTATTGTGCGCACTCCAATACTTATAGTGAACGACGGCCCGCGCGGCGGTGGGGCACCGCGGGCCGGGCGGGCGGCGACGGCGGCACTCACTCGCTCTACCACAGAGAGAGAATAATAACGACACCGAACTATCGCCCGGCGCGTATTTCAGCTTGTTTAGTTAACTCAACGAACTACTGAACTGTCCAGCTAGGTTCGCTTAGTTATTAATATGTATATTAATTATTGACCTACCTATTCGATGTGCATTGTGTGGAGAGGAGATAGATAGTTAGTTAGCTAAGTAAGTATAGTAAGTGACAAGGTGCTGGTGTAATAGGTACCTATGTAAAATAATTATTATCTCCTCGTGCTAGTGGCTCAGGGAGTTAGATACTTGATAGTTAGTAGTCAGTTAAGTATTAGTGCAACACCACTAGGCAGTATGAGTTAGGCGGTAGGTGCCTAGTACTAGTAAAGTTATAATAAAATTTTATACGTAACTAACTTGCATTGAAGAAGCAATATCTTGTCCGAACTAACTAGGTAACTGCTGACTGACGACAAGTATTTGTAACATACTATCTAAATACTTGTCGTACTATCTATGTGTGTATGTACGTACCTACCTAATTGTGTAACTAAGTAAGAAATAACCTATTCGACGATACGTCTGGGTGGTGTTTTCGTCGTTTTGTTTGTTTTATATTTGTGTGTGTGTGCGTTTTCAACGACAGATTTAAAGAAACATCTCTGCAGTTGTTGTGTGCGTGTCTCTGTCCCACTGACGGTCGGACAAACGACAACAACAACAACAACAACAACAACATTCAATGAAACATATGATAGCCCTGAAAAGGGCTTTTTGGTGGTTTTGATCGGCTCCTCGCGCTTGAGGCGACGGACGAGAACAACACGCTCGAGGTGTGTGTGTGCGGCGTCTCCGCGTCGCGGCGGCGGCGGCGGCACTACACTGTGCGCGAGCGAGTTTACTTCTGCTTCTGTCTGCCGTCCTTCTTGGCGGCGGCCTTGGCCTTCGGTGCGGCGGCCTTCTTGGGTTTGGGCGCCTTCGGCTTCTTGGTGGGCGGCTTGGCGGTCTTCTTCGCCTTGGGCGCGGCGCTCTTGGCCTTCGAGGGCGAAGCGGCCGCCTTCTTGGCGGCGGCGGAGGGCTTCTTCTTGGCGGCGGCGGCCTTCTTGTCCTTCGTCGCGGCGGCCGACTTCGGCTTGGACGGCGACGAGGCGGACTTCTTCTTGGACGCGGACGCCGAGGCGGCGGAGGCCTTGGACTTCTTCGCCTTCGACGCGGCGGGCTTCTTCGAGGAGGCCGAAGAGGCGGCCGGCTTCTTCGCCGAGGAGGACTTCGACTCGAGCTTGAACGATCCGGAGGCGCCCCTGCCCTTGGTCTGGATGAGGGCGCCCTGTTCGACGGCGCTCTTGAGGTACTTTCTTATGAAAGGCGCCAGTTTCTCGGCGTCGACCTTGTAGTTGGCCGCGATGTACTTCTTGATGGCCTGCAGGGAGGAACCGCTGCGCTCCTTGAGCTCTTTGATGGCGTTGTTCACCATCTCGGAGGTCTTCGGTTGGGTGGGCTTCGCCTTGGGCTTCTTCGCCGCGGCCGAGGACTTCGGTTTCTTCGCGGGCGTAGCGGGCGCGCCGGGGGCTTCGGATGCAACTGCGGTGTCGGCCATTGTTGTTGTGTTTGTTTGTTGTCTTGCGACTTGCGAGAGAGCGAGCGATATTCGAACGAACGTACGAAATGCGTAGCGAGCGCACGCCGCCGAGCGACAGACCCCCCTCGGGCGGCATTACCGCACAGAGATACGCGGCGAGGAGATACGTTTTCGGTCGCGATGTATTCTAACTTTTCACTAACACCCATCGATTGAAATGACGTTCTCCAAATTATATTAACGGCCCGAAGTCGTGCAGATGCGTGTGGTGCTATGTCGATGAGTGCGACAACCGAATCGCACCGACATATCGCACCCACGGTGGCGGCAAGTGCCGTTTTCGCGGCCGCGAAAGCGGACGATCGGGCGGCCTCCGCTCGATGGTCGAATTAAAAATTAATTTCTCGACAATCCCGCGTAGGTGCGCTCATTAGACACACTCGACACGCGGGAGGATATAACCGAGTGACCGCAGGCGCCGGGAACGGGCGCGTGCGGCGGGTGTTCGGCGGCGAAAAGTGCGAGAGTCGGCGAGTCGGTCGGGACGAGAGCCAGCGTCCGGGCAGCTCTCGGCGACGAGCGGCAGGCAGGCAGCCAGCCACCACACCACCCGGGCGGCGGTGGACGGATGGTGGTTGGGTGGGTGGATGGATGGACGGATGGACGGATGGGTGGGTGGATGGCTGGCCGCCGCGATCGTGCCGAGCAGAGCAGAGCAGACGACGACGACGACGACGGTGCCTACTCGATAGGTGCTCGGCTGCCGCTGCGTGCGTGTACCTACCTACACTACACGCAAACGCGCACACACACGGCATGTGTGACTAGACACCGTAGTCGTACCTAAGGGTACACAATAGCGCTGGCCTTCAACTTCTACGACAACATTATTATGGCACGTAACCATAATACTACTAGACTACGTAGAGAGAGGTACATACCTACATAGGTACCACAGTACTAACGTTACGAGTTTGTCGAGCGCAACTCATGCACACCTAACCTAACCTAACTACCTACCTACCTACCTAACTACCTACCTACCTACCTACCTACTTACTTACTTACTTACTTACTAACTAACTAACTAACTAAACTTACTTATCTACCTAGCCTAGTATACCAGTGTTCGAAGCCAGTCGACCCGAATGTAGTTTGTCAGTAGGTACGTACGAGTGGCTTCTTCATAATAAACCAAACATAATACCTAAATGCGGCCAATTCTATCGAACGTAACTCATACACACCAACCTAACCTAAACCAATGTTGTGCGCGCGAGTCGTATTTAGGAGCGGACTCGCAAATTATTACACAGCTTTTTGTTGTACTGTATGTGTGTACCTAGATACATTAAATGCCTATTTTTTCGGTTTAAATTTTGCAATAATTGTAGTCTTAGATTAGGTAGTTCGCTTGCTTTCTTGCTACCTACCTCTCTTGTATCGACTGACAATCGTAATAGGTGCGTAAAGAGTACCTACGTAGTGTCGTACGTGGTAGGCACACCTAATTTAGAACATGAAATGCGCCTTGATATAATAGTTTATCATTACTTATGTATGTAAACTAAAAATAGTAAAAATAGCGTTAGGCAGACTGATGTCAAGAAACAAAAGAGCGTATCGTCTGAATTATTTGTGGCCCTGAAAAGGGCCTTTTTTTTCCCCACTACAACAATAGTCGTAGAGGGTACCAGAGAGGGAGCTAGAGCTAGCGTAGCCTCCGAAACCGTACAGGGTGCGGCCCTGGCGTTTCAGCGCATAGACGACGTCCATGGCGGTGACGGTCTTCCTCTTGGCGTGCTCGGTGGAGGTGACGGCGTCACGGATCACGTTCTCGAGGAATACTTTCAGCACGCCTCGGGTCTCCTCGTAGATGAGACCGGAGATACGCTTCACACCCCCTCTGCGAGCGAGACGACGGATGGCGGGCTTCGTGATACCCTGGATGTTATCACGGAGCGCTTTCCTGTGGCGCTTGGCTCCACCTTTTCCCAATCCCTTGCCTCCCTTTCCGCGTCCGGTCATCTTGATGTGTTCTTGTCGGTTGTTTGGTGCGTAGTAAAACTCGGATGCTCGCGCAACCGCTGCTGTTCACGTACTGTGCTCCTTCTCACTACAAACGGCTCTATATTTATAGAAAACCCGCCGCGGCGGCTTGCCGACCGAGCAAGCGCGCGGCTCCCCATCGGGGACCGAGGCGACGAGGCGGGGGGAAGACACACCGCCGCCGCCGCCGTCGCCGCTGACGTTTCGTTAGTATTTCGCATGCATGTTACTTAGTTAACTTTACCATAGTTAACTTAGGTATTTATCATAATTTCTAGGTAGGTAGGTAGGTAGGTAGGTAGGTAGGTAGGTGTAGATTGTTGTTTTTTTTATTATATTCATTGGAATAAAGTTAGGGAGCGGAAAAAATTCGACATTCTACAACCTAACTTTGATAAACCTCACTGTGGCTGACCTAACTCTGTGTAAACTAACATTCGAAAACCTCACTATCGTTGACCTAACTAAAGTAGGTAGTAATAGTTAATTTAGAATTGAATCGAATGAAAATAAAAACTTCTCTCTCCAACCTAACTCCGCGTAACCTAACATTCGGAAACCTCACTCACTGTCGTTGATCTCACGTCGTAAAAGTTTAGGCTAAGTATTTAAGTAAGTAGGTAGGCAGGTAGGTAGGAAGCACCTATGTGATTAGTGAAACGAGAAAAAAATTCGTCCTTCCGTAACCTAACTCTGACAAACCTCACTATAGCTAACCTAACTCTGTGCAACCTAACATTGGGTAACCTCACTGGCTACTCGGCGACCTAACTAAAAATTTAGACAGATAGGTACGAGTAGGTACTCAAATAGTAAATTACTGTATTATATTTAGTCATGTTTCTCCTTACATAGGTACCTACATGCTAAATATTGAACGTACGTTATTATTGTCGTATATTATACGTATACGGTTGGTTGGTAGGTCGTTAGGTGCTACGTTAGCGCAGCTAGTTAAGCAGAAGCAGTCAGTTTCAGAAGAAACAATATTGTTACTAGATCGACATGAAACATATGTGGCCCTGAAAAGGGCCTTTTTGCTTTGCGTGTGTACGTCCGAAACGAGCGAGACGACGACGACGA
>SJJU01070165.1:0-27428 GCA_012932125.1 Conopomorpha cramerella
AGCAGGTTCGCCACCACCGCGCCACCAGCCTTCAGCATCTCCAGCGAAATCCTGTCATACCCAGCCGCTTTTCCATTTTTCATTCCTTTCATAGCCTTGAAAATTTCATTCATATGTATCTCACTTTTATTCTCTTGGCCATCCATATTAACCGCATCAACCAAAGTCGACGCGGTGCTACATTCAAACAAATTTTCAAAGTATTCCTTCCATCTTCTTACAACCATATTTTCTTCATTCAAAAATTTTCCATCCTTATCTCTAATTCCTTTCATGCTATGATTCTCTGACTTACTTCTGGCTGACCGGACTAGTTTCCAAAATAGCCGAATATTATTTTGGTAGTCAGAGAACCTCTTTTCATTCCGCTCTTTTAACTCATTCTTCTTACGTACTATCAGTTCTTTCACTCTCTTCTTTAAGCACTTGTACTGAGACATTTTCCTTTCACTTTCATCCACCATCTTTATGTTTAAGTCGGTTAAAAATATAATACTAGGTACAGACAAAAACAAGCGATGTGAGCAAGTGTCCTGTCCCTGTCGCTGCTTTAATGTCCCCTTTCATACAACTACGTCCCTAGTTATTTTCCTCTAGTCTCGAATCACCCCTCACCTCAGTCACCGACTCACCGATGATAGCCTTTGCGACAATATTTTCTGTCACTTCTTTTTTGCAGCCGTCCATGATACCGTCAATAATATTTTCTCGGCATCTGGTATGCACGCGTGCTGTATTTGTCTTATTTCGTCCTAAGAAGTGTTCAAAGTAACAGAAGCTTGGAAAATTTTCTTCTATTACCACACACACAACGCCAACGACTATTACCTGAATCAAATTTGCGGCACAGGTTGTAGCGGAATCCACTGTTGAAAAACACTGGTTTTCCTTTGTTACTTTCGACAAACTTAGTATCCACCACCGAGGACGCAGCCAATTCCATTGTTCTGTCAAAATATACGCGAATATTTTCACTAAGCTAATATTAATTTATGCAAAGAAGATTTCAAATTGTTTATTTACCTAACGATGACAATCATTACAAAGTTGTTCAAACATTATCTATGTGGAGTATAATATGTTCCTTGATGTAAGTAGCCTGTTATGAAATTGGTTTTGCTAAAGAGTATGATCACATACCTACACATTCTACAATGCGGGCTCCGTTCAAAGTGCACAACGTTCAGTTCAAGTCTGGTTGACTGTACTAAAGTTGCCTTTAAGAGAAGTTGCCGTTTCACTAAGTTGCCTTTTAGAGAAGTTGCCCTTAAGCAACCAAAGGGGTGCACGATGCCGTTGACATATTCGTTGTCACTTTGCAGCACTTTGATGCGTTTGCCGGTTTGATTTTCTACAAAATACTTAAATTCTACAAACTTAGAAAAAACTTCGGATTTCGATTTTAAAAGATATCCAAAAGGTGTGCCGCTGAAGTCGTCTGTTAATGTTAGCAAATAAAGGGAACCTCCCCACGAGTTCATCGGTCCGCATAGGTCCGAATGATCTAATTGCAGGACGCTGCCCGATTTGCTGGTAGAATTTTTAAATAGTTTTGCAGCTAGCTTTCTTTGTAAGCACGGAATACTTTGTTTATCGAAATTCCCGCTGAACTTGACACCAATACGTTTGAGTATTGACAGAATTTATGGTTATGGTATGGTTGAGATGACCTAGGTGTTAATTCCAAAGTTGGGACTCATTTTTAATGGACTTTGTGGCTGAGGCTTTAGAAACATTTGTGTCGAGTCTGTACAAACAATGTACAATGACCGGGCCTGTCACTTGTCAAAATTGACATCTCGTGACGTAAACAAAACATCGAGGCCTTTTTCTGTAATTTTGCTCGCGGATAATATTCAACATTAAATCTTAATTATATTTAGCCGCTAACCCAGGAAAAAACAGTAACCGCTGATTTGACTGACATACTCTGAAAGAGGTATGTTAACTGTCCCTGTACCACAGCTCATTAAACTATCCTTGTTAGCAACTTTAATGGGGGTTACGTGTGAAGACATCGACATATACCAGTCTCTTCTGTTGCTCATGTGAGAGCTAGCTCCTGAATCAATGATCCAGTCTTGGGAACCTGTAGGAGAGGATGGAATGTTAATTAAACTGAATCACGTTTGTTCGCATTCTTATTTACAACTTTCCTACACTCGGACACTACTTGGCTGACTTTCTTGCAATAAGTTTCTTGCTTTTCGGTCCTTTTCTAGCTTGAAGTGCTGCAGTAGTGGGTCCGGGGGTAAAGTTATGGGCGTCCTTTGTGGTTGCTCCCACTTACTCGTCGAGGTTGGGCCTCGTAGGTCTTCTTTCAGAAGTGCAGATATGACATTCTCAGAGCTAATCTTAGTGTTTGAATGCTCGAATGCCATCACTGCAGGGTGGTACTTTTCGGGTAGTCCAGAGAGCATGATGATAGCGAGGAACTCGTTGTCTACTACCGATCTGATTGCGTGTGTGGCAAACAGGAGTTGATGTACTCCTGGACGTTTCCGTTGAATGAATTAGTCAGTAGCTTCTTCATTAGCCCTAATCTTCTCGTCAGTCCAGTGTCAGCATATGCCTTCTTGAGGCAGTTAAACGTTTGGAAGGCTGGGTCCGGGGGTAGGGTTAGGGGCGCGTTGTTTTTGCTGACCTGATAATTGGGTAGATTGATTCTTCGCATGCAAGACAGATTTTTGCATGTGCCTTTGCATCTCTTGGCTGGACAACTGGGTCCTTTTGACGTTTAGGGACTACATGCGTATTGGCTTTCTCTTACTTATGACCGTTTCTGGAGTCGACCACTTCCTGTTAAGACTACTTATTTTAAGGACCATTTATTCTTTTGACTACTTCTGCATTTGACTACCTCAAGTAAGGTCGGCACAACAAAAGTCGGTCACAAATCGACCTTCCCTGATTTACATGAAAAAAAAAGTAAGCATCCAAAAAAAATAAAGTTTATTTTCACATTAAATATAAAAATAAACAACACAAAATTATACTTAAAAATAAAAACAAAATAAACTAACACAAAAAGAACAATAACAACAAAAAAGAAATACAATCAAACAGAAATACAGTACATTAACACAAAGAAGGTAAATAAAAATAATTACATAAACATTTGTGCAGAAGAAAAAAAAAACACAATAAATAACAATATAAAACAACATTTCAAATTAATCAATAAATATAAATCCTTCAAACTAGGCTATAAATTATGAGATATTTTTTCTTAGATAAGTTTTTGAAAACTGTTTTATTTCTCAACAATGTGATAGTTTCAAATTTTTTATTTTTCTTAAAATATCTACTCTATACGGTTTTTTTTTAATTGAATAACAAGGTTTTTTTGATTTTGAAATCGTGTTTTGCAAAACACAAAACAACTGCCAAAACACTGTTGGTTTTTAGGGTATTCTAGCTTTTTTTCGCCTGTGCCATATCACAGCTGGATTGGTCGTTCGGTGGCGGACAAGATAACGTTTTCGGATCAACCTTTAATATTAAATGTTTCTTGAATAATATTGCGTCATTAATGTCCTTCATGGTACTGCACAGACAGAACCAAGTTTCGGTAATTCGATTATGGGTCAGTAACGGCAACAAAGCCACCAATCTGATATAGTTACGACCTTCTTTGTATTGATTAAATCTTAAAGTTTTCGCCTTTTTCTAAATATTTTTATTATAATGGTAATAACATGTTGTTATTTGACAATTTAGGTACAGTTTTCATAGCGTGCATGGCAGCAATTCGCATTTGAAATGTCTTAATGTTTAACTTTTCTTTGTTTAATGTAAATAAACGGAAGGATTTTATTTAATTATTAATTATTATGAATTATTTTTTAATTATTAGGAAGCAACGCAAATACCACAGGAATCACGTTAGTGGTATACTCATTAGAAAATAAATCCACATGTAATGTTTATAGTTGATAAAACTGATCAGGAACACAACGGAATGTTCCATCACCAAAAAACATTGTGTTATTCTTTGTCTTTTTTAATAATTTCCTCTGTACTGGAACAAAAAAATATTATTTTCTCTGTATCACCATCGGCACAAACAAAAATATCTCTTCCTAAACCTTCTCGTACTTCCACTTCTTCTATCGATTTAAAATTCAGTATATTGTTAAAAAAATGTATGGCTTTTACACAGACTATCTGTTGCAGACGAAATCGTTGGCAGGTGTTCAAGATCAAACGAACGAACGGTTTTCTTTTCTCTTAAAAATTTGTTGAACTGGTTCAAAGTTACTACAGGCCAGTGGCGTGCAGACCATATAGGCAAAAAGACACTGCCTACCTTAGTATTTTGGCTTCCCGACTTAAAAATAGTGTTATTACTAGATTTTTTTTGTTGTACTCACGACGTGGGCTAACAAAGGTCCTGTGTTTTGTGGGTGAGTAGATAGATACCTATATTTCATTAAGACCATATAGGTGTCAATTCTTGGGGTTTACTGCTTACCTTGTCGTAAAAGCCAGTGCACGCCACTGCTACAGTCCTCCTCTTTACAAGCATTGAGTTTTAATAAAACCATGTTTTCTATTTTCCGTGAAGAGCATCTGTGCTTCGGTTGCCTTAGAAACATTGTTCTTTCTTTATTTAATCTTACAGTTGTGCTACATTCATCTCGCTGCACACATCTCCATAGGAATGTCCCATTATTATTATTTAGACTTAAATTATATTTGTATTTACCTCGCAATAATGTCTCTTGATGACCCCTTTTATTTTTGGTAAACGAAAATTTTCTCTCCATGACTGTCTCAAAATAATTACTTAGGAATTACAAACGAACTCAAATAAACAATGAAAACCTTCACAGAGTTGGTTAATGACTGGCCATTTTCCCTGATACGTCATTTTCCCTAATTCGTCATTTTCCCTTATTCGTCAATTTCATGAAAATGTTTAGGACGTCATTTTCCCTAATTCGTTATTGGTTGTTGTATGTACAATCAAATTCAAGTAAAAATAATGTGAACGATAAATTCATAGTAGTACCAGTAGATAAATACTGATAACAGAATAATAATTGGGTGGTGAGTAAACAATTTATTTGTAAATATTAAATGTAACAGGACGTTCCGCCTTTTTCTTAAATCAACACATAAATCTTCTCTTTAACTTAATCCCTATAAAGTACCTAAACCAATTTTGGCTACTTGATTCTCTTGTTGTTAAAAGAAAAAAAATTGCCAATATTATACCGGTAGACTTTCTTCAAAATCACTGTCTTCGATCTTTCCGATGTAATAAATTCGAATCCCTCTTCGATCGCCATGCTATAACAATTTTTGTATATGTATTATAATTTTTAATTATAACTAAATACTATGATACCATCACTATCATTGCCGTGACCGGAGAGAATCGCGGAGATTTATTCATCGTGTCACATATTACAGCCCATTTAATATCTATCTAAGGTCTCTTATAAAACGAGTCTACACATTGGCAAACATATTGTGATGACACGGTGTCATACTATGTACATACACGGACGACTTAACTCGGCACCTGAGTTCTGATGCTGTATTTTTCTTGCACAGTAGGTACATCAATAAATTGTACAATAAAGAGACAGCATCCGAATTCAGGTGCCGAGTTAAGTCGACCGGGTTGTACTGCTGATCACCGCTCGCTGCGATTCCGCGGCTCTTGAAGATACGCTGTCTAATACTGTTAAACAACTCACCGTGTGGGTTGTAGGTTTTCTGACTTCAGAATTGAACCAAACAACAGTAGGGAAAATGACGTCTTAAAGATTTTCTTGAAATTGAATAAGGGAAAATGACGAAATAGGGAAAATGACGTATCAGGCAAAATTACCAGTCATTAACCAACTCCCTTCACAAGTTCTTATGACAAGTATTACCTGTTAATATAATTTTATCATCTAATCACCTACTTCATGTCAAGTGGTCAGCTCTCTAAGAAGTTTCTATGTTGTCAAAGATTTGCATATTCCCTTCGGCCCTCTATACATATAGAAATGATAACGATTTCTACAGAAAAAATTAAGTAGAATTAAAACATTTTTATTTTGAGTTTATTTTTGAGGAAAAACTTGATTTTTGTTGGATGTTTAGTCAGCAATACATTAACCCTCCCTGAGCCCTTATATATATATTTCAGTAGACACACGAGCGATATTCCAATAAACCAGGGAAAGTTGTTGCCGACAGTACCTATTTTAACATTATAAGGGTGACAAATGAGAAACCATGTATCAATTTATTGTGCCGATCTTACTTGCCGTGGTCAAAACAAATGCAGAAGTGGTCAAAAGAAGAAATGGTCCTTAAACTAAGTAGTCTTAACAAGAAGTGGTCGAATCCAGAAAAGGTCATAAGTAACAGAAGACCAATACGGATGTAGTCCCTAAACGTCAAAAGGACTGGGTCGGCGAGTTCGGCTTCGTCGGTGACGACGCCCCATAGGTCAAGACCAGCACTGTACACTGAATACCCCCGTGCTGTAGTTGCTTCCATTGAGTTTGGAAATGCTGCAACTGCTCTGCACGGTGAATTCTTCCTAGAATGTTTATTGTACTGGGCCCATAACCTTTTGGATAATAGGTTGTACTTGGCAGGGTAAAATAAACACTGTGGAAATTCTATATTGGCTTAGCGCCTGTATATTGGAAGACACACAAAAAGTGAATGACAAAAGTCGTAACATAAATATATAAACATTGTCAAAATGTCCTAAGACTCATCATTGAATTATCTGTTTCAAGTAGTTTTAACAATATTGCCAACCATCTTTTATTTTATCTACAAGCAAAAATGGAAGTACACAACACAAACTGATATGTAATTTCGTACGATTGTCTATATTTACGGGTGACATGAAAATCTAAAGTAAAGATTGACACTTGCCTGTTGTGTTCCACTTACATATCACGTTATAAAGCCGTGGAAAAGGCTTAGTGAAGTGCGGAAAGTACCATCCATGAAAAAATCTTTTACATATTTCAAAGACGGTCGTGCCAAATATGAAAATAGTAAAAAATCCTGAAATTGTCGACGTACCTCCACGTCATCATAGTTTGTGCTAACCAGTTAATTGATACCTAAAACGGCACGACAAGATCGCTAATCAGCAACGTAGTATCGTCACTATATGACTTATCTTGCAGAGAGGGATCGGCCGGAGCCGGCGCGGAAGACCACGCCCGCGTTTGCCTCTTAGGATCGTATGTATAGTCTATATCTAATTCCTACGCGGCATTATTATTGTAGCTTATGAGATAAAAGATAATCAGGTATCCACAATGCTCTCACTTTATAACCGCGGCATAAATCTTCTGTGTCTTTTGTAAGTTCCCGATACCTGCTGGCATACACGGAGACTGTGTGCGCGTCGTGTCGATTTGTCTGGGATCCATGCAGTATCCTTCTCTAGACCTTTCTTCAATATTATCGTGCCAACGAGCTTCTGGTCGCTGGATTAATTAAATATTTGGCGTCGAAGGACCAATTTTATGTTTATATGCGCATGCGAAATGCCGCTATTGACATTCGAATGAAAACTCTTCTGATATTTCCGGACAAATAAAAATTAAAAACAGGTGAATTTCAAATGTGTGAGTTAAAATAAAGAACAAAAAATAGAACGGACTGTCCTCATAGCAAAAAATAACGAAGAATAAAAAACACTATTCATCACACCCATCCTATATTTCGTGTGGCCAAGCCGGAACAGTGTTTAAAGAGGTTTGATAAGGTTTTCGTGAATCTAGTACTAATCTAGTAGTCATGTGAAAATAAGTACATTTCTCCTAATACAACAAAGGCTGTTCAAAAATATTAGAAAAGATTCGGGCCTTTTAAATTAGCCCCAGAACGAATGGGCAGTTCTCAACACTGTTGTCCTATGATTATACTCCAAACAACTCTAGTGTTGCAAGAAAAAGACCACGAATGACATCAAATTGACATTTTATTATGTTTGTCCTCACTTTGTTGACGTTTCAAGTCCAGAAGTCCTGCGTAAAGGCCGCGACAGCCAAGTTTTATGATAGTTGTATTCTTGCCAGCAGGATTGTACATATGTTCTTAAAATGTTCATGAAGTAAGAGTTCTTATAACATTAGTAGACTTTGTGCATTTATTGGCATTGAATTAAGAATATTAATATTTTGCGGTGAAGGAAGTAGAAACAAAATAAAAAGTGGAGAATCTAAAAAAATCGTCTAGTTCTACATCTCTGTATTAATTACTTGGGATACGTACAATGTCACATTTTTGGGTGTAGATGTGTGACAGGATCTAACCCTTAAATTAAAGTATGAGTGTTCTAATTACCGCGACATTTGTATGAATGTCCCTGTAGATTTTTCTTCATTTATCAACATCATTTGCACCTTGTTAATCATTTCAATGTTTAAAATGCTGTGTCTGCATTGATTTTCTCTTCGACCCTGTATTACATCGTATTACATCTTCAACTGCCAATTGAGATAATGCTGCATTCTCTTCAAAAGTAAGTAATATCTTCATATTCGTTGTTTTGCAATTATTATTCAGATTAAAGTGCCAATCTTAAACATGATTGGTCGTCCGGTCTCAATAACTAGGTGGATTGTTTGTATTACATTTAGAACAAAGTGTAGATGGAACATGGCAATATGAACGGAACATTATTTTCTTGTCCAGCTCCATTTTTGTCAATACCCGCTAATTTTGGAAGTAACTGAAATTATACAAAAGTGATGTCAGTATTTTATGTTCTTAAATCAAGTAAATCTCGGAATGCGTGTTGCATTTTATTTGATCTGATTTAAACGAGTTGCCGGAATGTAGCTTTAATTTCGGCTCCTATAAAGTTTCCAGCTGCTGAAATAAATGGCTGCTATTTACATTTAGTGAAATCGACGAATACGAAGGCCACACGTCCCTTGGCATAAATAAATACACTGGCATGAAAATGATAGTACAACTAGCCTGCAGATAGAAATCTTCTTTAAATGAGTTCTGAACAGAGTTCTGACGCAGAAACTGGCTCAAAATCATCGGCACAATTTGTTTTATCCTCTTCTGATCAGCCCAGATTTAGTCAGAATTGTGGCAACCCGCGTTATACTGCCAGCTCAATATTATTTTTCATGACCAGAACCTGATTACACAACTTTTACTACATCAATTGCAGCGAATAATACATTTTGAAAATGAGGATGATTGATGTAACAGAGAAGCCTCATACAAGAAATACTCAACTTTTAGTTTTAGATAGATGTATAGCCCACAAATATGCACATAATTTTTTTTGGTCTCAACTTCGACCGCTTTTCATAAGTCACTGGCGAATTATTACTGTGATTCGAGAATACTTTCATATGTATCAAATTGCCTCCTTAATACCGCAGCGATCATCATTTAATTAATTTATATACTTTGACAGGATTGATATACTTATGTGTACCTGCATCCCCGCATAATTGCAGCTGTCTTTAGTTAATAGTTGCAGTTATTTAGATAACATATCCAATATATAGAGCACAAACATGACTTTACTGTCATGTTATACGTATGCAAATTTTACATTGACTCTTCGTTTCATTTACAAGCCCCATCAAAACTCTCAAAACACGATTACATAACGCACATTTTTCACCAAAGCAAAAAAATACATTACGAAATCAGTTCATGTAGCTTGTTTATCCACAGTAAACAGTTAGTTAATCACACTCTCTGTCACTGTCATTTTTTTTTATTGGATTGTATTCAAACTGACGAGTATTATTTTCGTACAAAATTCAGTTCGTTCGGTTTTTCCTCATACTCGTATATTAACTAGGGACATGCTTACTAAGTAGGTACGGGCAAACAGCTACTGATTAAAATGTATTAAATCATATTCGATTAGTCTAAAAAATTAAAGGACTAATACTACCTCGTCATCATCAGCCCATATTCGTCCACTGCCGTATATAGGCCTTTCCAATTGCACTCCATTGTGGTTTGTTTTCGGCTTCTCGCATCCAGCTTCTGCCAACATTCTTGCATATATCATCAGTCCACCTTGCCTGAGGACGTCCTAAACACCGTTTGCCGAGACGCGGTCTTCACTCGAAAACTCGTTTGAAATCTTCATCGGTTCTATGGATAATATGGCCGGCCCACTGCCACTTCCCCTTCGTCCACTTGGATCCATTGATGGATCCTACTACACTTTTTGTTCCACTTGAGTCCATCGTACCAATCAATTACAAATAATGGATCTTAAGACACTTTAAGGTGGACTTGGATCCTCCAAAAAGTTTTATACGGTAATTTTGTTTTATACGGTTTGTCGTCCAAATTTTGCACCGTACTCTAAACAGCATTTTAGTATAACTCCACCTTGTCAAAGTCGACGAGATTTAAAGATACTACAGTTTGCATTTCAAAGAAAGTCTCCTACCTCTTCCATTATCTTCATATGCATTCCTTAAATCATACCAAAGCATCTTTTGCTGTAGTAGTACCGCGGATATGAGTTATTGCTGGACCAACCAGTTCCAGACACATCTTTGTTAGGGCTTACGAATCATTCCTTAACGAAGTAATCTCACGAGTGACCTCTCTTTCTACGTAGCCATTAACGGATTCTCAAAGATCCTCATGAATAACTTGACCCTCGGACCGGTAATTCTTCATCTTGAATTTCTGTGCATAGTGTTTCCTTCTACAAAATCTTAGGTGGGAGATTCATACTGGAGCGGAAGGCTCTAAAATCACGTCGACTAAGTTCCACGCTTACGAGACGGTAAATTACCGCCAGATAAAAAACAAAATATGCAATAAACAACACTTGTGCATTTATGTTATTTATTTAAGCAACATGTTGACTTATTTCTAGACAGTGTTCTTTGATTTTACTTTTAATATTAACCTAAGAGTAATTTTAATACAGCAGATCGTTCTATTAATATGGGTATAAATTTGCCGCAGACTTTTAGGAAAGCCACGCTGTTGATCATTTTTCGCGAAGAAACCATTGCTGGTTGGCGGCAACTACACGTAATAGTTTTGGAGATACTGAACCTCAAAATTGCCTGTGCTAAAGTGGAAAAACGAACGGGTCGCACAATGTACAGAGTAGTCGATTCATAATGCAACTTACCACCAGATGGTTTTGCCGACCATAGATTTTACTATCCCTTTATATTATTATACATTACACGATTGATACTGTTTTTTAACTAAGCTTATGAAACGTCACAGGACTCAAATGTTGTGTAGGTCCATTTTTTAATATTTTTGTAAGTTGCTGCGGAATTTAATTTATCAACCACTACTGAACTTTTTTCTGAATAAATACCCGATAATGTCTTTGTTGATCGTGGGAACCGTTCATGCGGAGTGTCTAGAGTACGATGCTTTTGCAGCTGCGGCACGTTTACACCCAGTATACATATGTAGCTAATACACGTATGTAGTGACTGTCACAAGAGTATTGTATATTTTAGGCCGACTAGGTAAATGACTATAACGATTATTTATTTACAATAAACCTAACATAGATAATACAACAGCTAATATCGCTGTACAATAAGAGCTTCTACTTGCATTGTTATGCCTATAATTATTATTTCCATATTGAGATGATCCATGTAAGTCTTTTTGGACCGATCCTGTAGCTTTTTCTGGTATAGCCTCATCGGAAGCCATTCTCTCGTCTTTGTATGTTTTCTGCTTTATGGTAGGAATTATGGAAGGAGTAGGACTGCTTTTTGGTGTTACTCCAATTAAGTTATTGTTACTATTTGGTTTATGTGTGTTTTCTTCGTTAGGTAATTGAGTTGGCCGCGTTGCTATGTCCGATTTCTCTGTATGCTTTTCATTCTCAGTGTGCTGTTTTGTTGTCGTACCATCTGAAGCAATATATGTATCTTGTCGGGTTGATGTCGATGTGATTGAATTTGACTGAATCACTGTGGGTCTTGTAAGTGTAGAATTATTGTAGAAAGAACAATTTAAAATATCTCTCAAGTCAACATAAAAGAGAACGCCTTTCAATTGTGACTCGTCGTAGTATTCATATTCATTGTTGCCGTTTGGATCATTTGTTTCTTCGTAAAAACTATCGCCATTAGAATTTCTTGAAATATCTTCAGCTCGTTTTTTGTATTCTTCACTGAGTTTGGTATCCGGTATACATTTCATATTCTCGACGGCTAGCTGTAGTCCTGTACTCTTGGTATAGTTTTTTAAAAGTAGAAACCAATCCAGACGGCAATCACAAGGAAACTTGTTATCTGTAAAAAAAGTTAGAGGCATAAATCTACCACATAGAATACTTAGATACCTGTAAATTAAGTGTCACGTCAATGAACCTAAATAGTAAGGACCGAATTATGACGACTTAACTAATAATTATGATTCATGACATATTCCATGATCATGCACAAAAATTACTCGTCATCAGCCCATTTTTGTCCAGTGCTGGACAGAAATTCATTAGGACCTGTATTATACAAATGTTGTTATGCATCAGTAATTGGGATTGCAAAATGTTAATTGTTTACTGCAAAGTTAGAACTCTGGAAAAATATGCATAGGTGGGATATAAATAGCCTGAATTAAAATTGTAATGTATAAGAACTGGCCGAATATGTTTTATTTACGACTATGCATACATCACATACATTTACGTTACGCCCGTTTCCCAGAGGAGTAGGCAGAGATCACAGACCTCCACTTGTAAAAATCCTGGAAAAACTCTTTCACCTCTTCCTCTTCTTGAATTTATATTATATTATTATTAAAAATGAGGACGTGAACTCCACAGATCGAGACAGAGTAAGTATCGGATCGTTAGACCGTTAAATGTATAATACCTTTATATTGCGTCAAGTTTTAAGGTATTACCAAATCAGTATAATTGTAAGTTTCACATACCTTCAAAGTCAAATTTACTTGTGGAATCATAGAAATTGTTTAGAATTGGTTCCATTGCTGCCTGTTTTATTTCCACAATCGTATTATTTCTGATGTTTAATATTTTCAGGGAAGTCAGATCTTGAAATATTTTATCATTATCAATGGCTGTCAATTTATTGGAAGACAACGACAATTGATTCAACTTCACCAAACCATTAAATGCTCCTGAGTCCAAAATTTGTATTTTGTTGTTGCCCAGATTCAAATATTCCAAGTTTTGTAACGACAAGAATGTATTATCGCCAATTACTTCTAATTCATTGTTGTCAAGGTGTAAAAGACGTAGCTTGATTAACCCAGCAAATGATTCATTGTTCAAACTGTATATGTGGTTTCTGTTTAATTCCAATTCTTCGAGATCTTTTAAATGAACGAATGCTTTATCGTGTATAATTGTTATATTGTTAGATGATAAGTAAATCATATGAAGTCGTGGCAAATTAACAAATACATCACGATTGATTTCTTGTATGTCGTTGCGGTCCAGTGAAATCTTCGTTAATCTTGGATTTTGGAAAAACGCATGTGACTCCAATGTCTTAACATTGTTGTTACTCAAATCGATTTCTTCCACTTTTCGTAAATGAGAAAAGGAATTTGTTCTTATTTCTTTTACATCACTGTTTTTTATGTGTATTTGAACAATGTTATTTAAATATTGAATAGCTTTTACTGGTAAAAATTTTAAAATAACATTTGTACTCAAGAATGTAATTTTCTTCGTTGTATTAAATGCCGAGAACGAGGTCCACTCTTCGGAATCTTCATTTATGGTATCGTTGGCAAGTTGGCATTCAGCGCTTTTTACGTTTTTTGGGTTATCGCTATCTGTAGTACAGAAACACTGGATTCTTGAGTTGTTATTATAACCACTTCGACACAAATTAATATCGGACTCTACGTTATGTGTCACGCCGCTGGTGCGATAGCCTTCTGCTGTCTTGGCTATTACTAATAATACTACAATTAACGTGCTTCGAATCATTACTGATATTTTAATGTGACCTGAAAAAGAAACAGAAATACAAATTAAATATTTTTACGGTTGAATGTTCTTTATATTAGCCGTTATATCTATCACAGATAGACGGCAAGCATATTGTCATGGTGTCGATAACCTTTCCACTGAACACATTATTTAAGGAATTTCGGTACAAAATAGATAAGTGCGTATTTAAGTGCATCTTTTTGTACGGAAACCACCCCAGAAGCTTTAAAAAAACTTAATCACATTTATCATATTATAAAAGCTAATGGTTGTGTGTATGCTTGTTTCTTCTTCACGTCTAAACGAATAGAGCTATTTTAATAAAAATTGTTATGGTATAAGTTCACACCTTGGATTAACACATAGGATAAACATTAAAATTTATCTCGAAATTCCCACGGGAATGGGACGAATTGCTGGTGGCTCGGCGGTGTTTGCCGAGGTACAGCTAGTTAATAATAAGCGCGATTGATCCGACGACGAGTTAGTCATAACGCGAAATAGTCTAATCACGTTTTATTAAATAGGTAAGTACACTTAGAGCAAAGGGGCAAAACATAAAACGTGAGTCATTTTACACTGGTAAAATCACTTTTATTCCCAAAGTACGAACGGCACAACCATTGATGACTGTCAACTGCTCCTATTGTTGCGAGCGGACCGGACAGTTACGTTATTGCTTAAAATGAAATGAGTACCTAACAAAAGTTTCTAAGTCTGGACTAAACACTCAGACGATTCATGGGTAATAACTTGGTGTAATTTACTGCTGTGCTGTCAATATCGTCAAAATTGAGTCGAGTAGTCGTTTAAATCAACAAGTGAGTGTATTTTTAATCAACATAAACAAGTCCACTTTAGTCTTAATTTTTACTCCACTTCCGATTTGATCGGATAAATAATTGATCCAGTAATTATTTTAATCAATCTTTTAGGAGCTGAATCACTCTCCGGTAAATACGATGGTCAGTTTATTGTCGAAAAAGTATTGCGGTGGACAACGTTAAAAATTACTTCATTGTTTCCAATTTACATTACTAATCGACAAATCGAACTGTTCCACGTCCTTAAAGATGGTAAACATTTTTTTTGTACCAACTAAGAAGATAACTGTCTGGTACCAGTTTGAAAAGAATTTCTTTTCTTCT
The DNA here is from genome assembly GCA_012932125.1 of Conopomorpha cramerella. Classification (NCBI taxonomy): domain Eukaryota; kingdom Metazoa; phylum Arthropoda; class Insecta; order Lepidoptera; family Gracillariidae; genus Conopomorpha; species Conopomorpha cramerella. Next base: position 15,079 of record SJJU01070165.1, read on the forward strand.
GACTTCACTGTATTTAAATTAAAGTTAACTAATTATTGGTAAAAAATGTCCTACGCTTATTACGCCTTTCTGTAAATGCAGTTTGTCATTTCAATAAATGGGCATTGTTTCTTTTTCCTTATATGTGCCTCTTTGTCGTGGGTTTACCATTGTTGATTTGTATGCTGCGAAGGTTATATAAAATGCAGGGCCCTAAAAGTACCTAAATTTACTGAACATTTAATTATAACATAAGAAAAAAAAATCTTTATAAATTCAGTCCAATAAACTGAAAAGCTTTGGTACAAGTCTTTTGTAAAAATCTGTCGTTGCATTTGTGTAGAAAACAACCATAGCAAACTTATTTTTGTTCTTATTGTTGACTGGCTTCATAGACTGCACTAGCCGTATGGCTATAGTTTACAAGCAGCCAAATCCTGGTACAATATAGTATTCCAATCTTCAAACAGAAATAAGATTCTGTCGTTGCCAACTGAATGGGAACGCTTTTATGTTTGCCTTTAAAATTAGTAGAGTTTTCACTTCGATTACCGATAAGGAAGCCGCTCCATGGACACTTCGTTGTTTTCATTTCCTCCTCTGTGGAGCTAAATCTCTTACGCAAACAAATACTGACCTGGAAATTAGGACGTCGTTAAAGTGGCGTTACATGTTTACTTATGTGATTGATCGTTCGAAAAGTGAGAACTATCATAAAACTTCTGAATCAGCGTTGCCGGTCGAGGAACTAGCTGTTAGTTTGTTTAGCCTACTTCACAAAGCGAGTGATGACGGAACTGACGATACCTACTTACTACGGTTTTATTTATTTTTAAAGAAATATCGGTGACTACAGTTTAAAAAAAAATGTAACCACAGTTGTGATTGTTTGGACAACGATGGTGTTAAAATTCTATAAAACTGGACACATGACGCATATGTTTGCTGTGTATTTAAAACTAGTGACTAGTCTTTGGTTTTTTAGAACTCTGCAAAGCTTTTTTCACCATAACTAGTGTATTGTTCGCTCTTATCGCTAAAGCACAACAAACCCTTACTTGACAGAGGCATTTTCTGAGTGCAATTGAAAGCTTGTTGAATTATATCTATAGAAATATGTCGTTGGGTTAAATACGCTTGGTGAACCTTGGGTACTTGCTTTAGCAAGTGCCTCTGCCTACCCCTCTTTGGGATTAAAGGCGTGAAGTGTGTTTTTTATTATTTAAATATGTCGTTTATGCATATTTTTTCGAGAATGGGATATCATACAATAAAAGTAGTATTGTCCTGTTTATACCTGCGTTTCATTGGCTATTAATAGGATGCACGCTTGGTTTCGGTATTGTTAATTAATAGAAAATTTTTATTTCGCGTCCTAAACTAATGTTTGCTTCAATTTTTAAACTTCCGTAAATTTCGCTAGCAGAGTAGATGCAATACATATGGATATTTTTACCTATATAGTATAAACTAATTCAATTCCAGCAATGTACCTAATATGTAAATGAAATGACGGTCACTATTCTACAAGGTCACTATTCTATTATTTCAGAACGTATTTTAAGTTGATACCGATAATCGGTAAGACAGGAAATGGTAAATAAATAATAGAAAAATATAAACGGTAAAAAAATATAAAGCGAAAATATGTACATCACTTTTTAGTACGATGTCAGCCGTCCTTTGCTTTCGGCTGCTGTTGGATTGCACACACACAATATCTATAGGTGATCTAAATTCCGTTGTTCTATATATTTTTTATATTATTAATTATTTCCACCCATTTAAATCGTGGCACACCGTTGCTCTTTGCTGAGTTAACTGATTAACTAAACATGAACAGTATATATTGATGCTTGTTCCATATATTGTGATGTCACGACGTGTAATTTTATCAATAGGCACGATATTTGTATAGCACTGTAAACAAATTAATTGTAACGTCTATACAATATCCAAATATCAAGTCATTGTAACCGACGTGAGGAAAAGTAAATTAGTTCATCATTTATGACGAGGTATTTAAATCTTGGACACATTAACCCCTACCGTGTTCGTCGTTCCATAATCCATATGCTTTTGATTGAGATTGCGGCGCCAAAATAATTGCTCTTTATATTAGAAAAGATGGATAAAGTATTTATGTTATTCTAAACTAAATTAATTAGGACTACATTCTAAAAATAAAGCCGAGCAAAGAATACAATTTGTAACAACTAGATTGAAATGATCGTCACAAAATGTTGATTTTTTTAGTAATCATTTCATCACTACTACGGGGCCAATAAATTCGATTTTTTGATTCAGCTATTTGTTAGCTGCTTGATGGCTTGCTGTATCCTGTATACACTTACCCTTTCCTATTTTTTAAACGAATCGTTTCTTTATTAAGGTTCTACTAAACTTAATCATCATATTTCTTGATGGCTGATAAATAAATGGGTCTTTGTTTCTTAGACGGTTTAAAACAAATAATTGGTTGTGTCTGACTAAAACATCGAACTCGGTTCACAGACGTTGTAGCAAATAGCAATGGTCGATGAACTAAAATTTACTCACGTGAGTAGGCGGGTCGTATAAAATCTGACGGTAGGTAGGTAATAACCTCATGAATGAAGGCAGGTCTATTTTTAAATTATTAGCAATTTTTTTACTGTCGTGCCTGTACCTGACGGCGATAATGTGCGCTAGGTTCCTTAATATAATTTATTTTCAGCTTCAGAATGGAATATGACCTAAACAACAAAAAACACTGGGCTAATTTTAAAGTTCATGTCATGCGCAACCATTTGGAAACAATTTCATTGTATTCTCCTCTATGATTGTAAAAAAGAACATGAGGGTATAGACACCATACCTACCGCTACATATGATACCCAAGCCAGATCACGACGACCTGTAGGACGGCGTTATCAACAGGATCAATAACGGACGAGAAGGTACGAAAAGTGAAAAAAGTATGATTACTAGAAAAAACGTTAAAAATATATAAAATAAATTTAATTATAAAAATAGAAATCTACTAAACTACAACTTAATCTTTATATGGCCCGATGATGTATGTAACCTTTAATGCTATTTCGCAATCAATAGTCGATTCTGCGAATACCAAGTTACAATAACTTATATGTTCAAGACTATATCTTTATCTTTAAACGAGCAATTCTTGTAATTCTGTCTTCTTGGAATCTCGGAAACGGCTGCACCGATTTTCCTGAAATTTGGTATGTAGAGGGATTTGGGGGCGATAAATCGATCTAGCTTGGAATCTCGGAAACGGCTGCACCGATTTTCATGAAATTTGGTATGTAGAGGGATTTGGGGGCTTTTTAGAAAACATCTTTCCAACCGTGTTTTCGGGCATTAAAAATGAATATTAAGCAAACAACGTTTGCTGGGTCAGCTAGTTAATACTAATGTCTGAATTAATACCTTATTCTTCAATATACGATTAATAAATTAATAATTAATATAAGTGTCGACCGAAATAAGTACTTTTTAGAAAAATACGACATTACAAAATTGTTGTGGTATAACATGCCCTGTACCTCGATTGTGTTTTTAAGAATCATGGACAATGACGCCCTTTCATTTGTCGCGTGTTTCATGAAAGATAAGCCCACGTGACATTACAAATAGTCTGTTCAGTATTTTAAAATATTATGTAGATAGCATTAGATTCTCATTATCATTCATCAATCTCGTACATTTTGCCATCTTCTAGGTTCTGCTTCTATTCGTAAAAATGGCATTGTTATTTATAGAACTCGACTATCTGATAAGCGTTTTTACCAGGCCAGATAGAGATAGACATGCTGCGGATGGGGCACCTTAAGTTGATATCTTAAGTGCTTAGTTAAAAACAGACCACATTACTTAGAATCTTCTTATCAAATGAAGACCAAGGTCAATGTCTCAAATATTACATCGGCAGACAGAGTATCCTTTTGAACTCGCTCTCGAAACACACAGTCATAGGACAGAATGACCTTTAAATGGGTTTATGTTCACCTACTCGTACCAACATGTTGGGTCCTTTCATATTATATCGGCTGCGTAAAAAGGTACTTTTGAAACACCTCAATAGGATAACTAAGCATTCATTCACTTGAGTATATAGCGTTTTGTTGGAATTCTTAGAACTCAACGAAATTGAATGATCCATCACTTGTCGACTAAATCAGAAGTAGTAGTTATACAGTTATACCAATATTTACTACCTTCAATATTCTTTATGTTGGCCTATCGCGGTGTGTATAATTTTTCTTGGGCTGTTTGGTAGTGTAGTCAAGGTAGATCTCAATACGGTATTGTTGTTTTCCCTACTTCATGGATTTTCGTAATGACGCGCGAACATACTTTTAAAACCGGTAAAACGAAGTTTTACCTATAACAGTAAATGAAAAACCCACAATATAATTTGAGATAGGTACTATGTGTAAACCTTAGGTACATAAGTCAGCCGAGAATATGGTGTACCACCTTAAGGTAGAAACTCGTATGAATTTCATTAGACATTTTGGATCATTTATACTTGTTACTTACAATATACAACAACTCCGTCTTGGTATTTATTAGTGACACAGGAAGTTGTATCAACATTTGAAATATTAACTTACAACTTCATTACGCATGTAATATAAGTAGAGGTATTATATTTTTTCGTTTTAATTAAAATTCGTTATTTATGATATTTTAAACGTCCTTGTGTCGTGTAAACTGTAATTAAATGTTTTTTTTTTATAGAAATTCATTACACTTAAGTTTTCAAGTACTTCTATTGAACGTACAAAATGGAGCATTCTAAATTAGCCCTAATATCATCAAACTTAAATAATTTAAATAAGTTGCCCCAGAAAGAGCTCGTAATCTAACTATGTGTTCTAAAAACCCTTATCTGCGGGGTCCCTTCTATCCTGCTCATTTCACATACGATTGCTCAACAGTGCTACCTACATGTATAGGTCATTGTTTCTATTTTGTTCTAGTATTTTTTTCGTTTGTTATTTTATTGATATGTTTCAGAAGATCTATAAAAATATATCCATAACGATAAATTTGCATAGAAGAATAACATACCCTTATTATTTTATGGTATTAGTAGCAGATCGGTTTCACGGTGTTTTGCAATAATAAATTAGCGATAAAATTGAGAGGTTTTTTGATATTTTACAAAATAGTTTTTGAGCCAATGAGTATATTCTTTTTTTACCGAAGCAAAAACAGAGGATGTTGCTGATGGATGTTGTTGACGGGAATGTTGTCCCAAATAGGTGAAATTGGAAAAAATCTTTTCACTTTTCAGTTCTGTAGGCAGTTTGTAAAACACAAAAACAGTTTAATGACAGATATTCAAGAGTAGAATACGAGTATTCAATGTTGCAGCAAAGAGCATTCCTGTGTAGAGTTGCGGATTTTTTGCTTCGAGATTTTATGCAAATCTACTATTTATAAAAGCTGGAAGAAAGTGTGTAAGGCGAGTAGAGTGCCAGTTCATGACAGATACATTCTCATCTAGTTTATTCGCACTTTGCAATAATGATCTGGTGAAGTGGCTGACTGTATTATAATATTTTGTCAGACAATTTGGATGCCACGTCTGATAGACATTGAGAGTTGTAATTCGTAATTTGGTATCTATTCACATTAAAAAACGACGTCTACATAACAAAATATACAGAATAAATGACTTTGGTACGTACTAGCTGCGTTACACTATAAGGATCAATTTATGTCGCAATTATGCCGAATTCACTGTAAAGATTGAACGACAATTGGGCATGCGGCAAGAGTATTTATACTCCTGTAGTATTAAAGCCTCCAAATATAAGTACAAAACGTATTAGGGTTATCACATTCCATATGATTTAACAAATGTATTCATAATTTTACTAAATGCCGCAATAACGTAAATGCCATATGGCGTTCGTCTGTACATACGTCGATATCATCAAAGGTAAAGAGCTCGTCCCCCTCTCTCCACATTTAATTCGTCTAAGCTCTATCAAGTCTGATTTTATAAAAAGAAAAATAGTAACGAAGAAAGAAAGTAAACTAAAGTTGTTGTTTTGCATACTTTAAAAATGAAATGCCCTTGAACACATTTTTAACACAAATGATTGCAACCCTGGAAGAACATTAGTAGCTAACTACAATAATAAAGTCTTATGGTGACTTCATTCTGTTGTCGTAATTCTCGGTATACATATACTCAATGACAATCAGTTGTATGCGTTCCATGATGTCATCCTGGAATATTATGACACAACAATGGTGATAAAACGTTGCATGGTTGCGACTAGTGGCGGATACGGGTGGCGTGCTATCACAAGAGCCGCCCGCCACTATTTTACCGCGTCGCCCGCCGGCAAACTTCACATGGCCAGAAAAGTTCGGCGTTTGTTGTCTGGGACAAAATGCTGCCACAATTTTAACATTGTTTGAAAGAATACTAAAACAGTATAAAAAATGCTATATATGTGATACGACCCTGTCAAAGTATCTGTCGTTCTGAACTTGCAAATTGAAAATATTTCTTTCAGTGAGTAAAAAGTAACATTCGTTTAAACATAAACATCCCGGAATAGAGACGAAAGCTCCGGCTGTGTTGTGTAACTAACAAAGTATACTGGTCTTATAACAAAATTCTCCTGCGGAATGTTACCGTTTTCCCTTGCATTTCTGAGTAAACCTGTCATAAAATAGGTGATTTAATCCTTCAAATGGTGCACTATGGTCGTTAAAACCAGCCAATATTAACGGTGACCAAGACTCGTGTACCTCACCCAATCGGTATATGCTTTGGTCGTGATGTTGTGGATATAGAGTTCTGTAAATTGCTAGGTGGGTATACGATGAAACAATAGTTACCGAGCCAACGAACGCTAATTTCAGAATCCATTTCATAGCCATCCCCGATTTCTCCATTAGGTAAATGGAAAGCTACTTGCTATGCAGCGCAGTCTTAATGACCGACCAAAATAGGTCGCGCCAATAACTGGGACGGTCGTATTGTCACGTTTAATGTGCAAAGTAAGTACCTACCGTCCCGCCACACATTTGCTATTAGAGCTTGCGCTGACTCATACTCTACGCTCATAAAAACAATAATTGGTGCCGCCTATTATCTGTACATATTTTTAACAATAATTTATTGTTTCGTTCTATTTCTTCTGTATAGGTACTTATTGATTTTACTTTCCGAGTCAAGTATCAGATGGCAGGATGCTATTTTGTTATTTGAAATAAAATGTTTATCTGACGGATTCACGTACGAATGCGTATTTAACGCAGAAAAGTACGTGGGCACATGATTAACGTCTTAGCTTAAAGTACACAGTTATGCAGATTTATAATTCTCACTGGCGTATATTTTTTGTTGAAATCAAAATATTGCCAACTGATACTCGGAAAGAAGTGTTTCGAAAATGGGTATAGTACATAATATCCACTAAATACCACTACCTACTCGGCATGATGTCACCGTGACGATGCTTACCTATACATTAGCGTGGATGGCGCCAACGCAGTCTGCTCATACAACGTTTTATAGGCTAAGCTAATGCGACGAGGTGACGGTCACCACTGCAGTTATGGTCGATTTATTAGTACCTACTTTTTGTTGAGGAACAGCGTAGGAAGGATTATTACAAAAGATGAAGAATAAGGTATCTGAATGCATGCATTGCCAAAGCTAAAATAATCTTCTGTTGAAACTGCGCACATATTTGGTTAAAATTATACAATAAGACGGATATCGACGGAGTCCAATGGAATACTTTAATGCTTCAATGAGCGAAGAATATTTGTTCTTTTAAAGAGTTATATGATCATAATATATATTGTAAGTACAACTTGACCAATAGGTTCCGTTAACTCTATATCGGCATATAACATCAAAACATTAATATTCATTGAATAATCGAGTTGTACCTACAATTGTTAGCCCTTTTGTAATTGTCTAAATAATTCTTAATTGTACCATGACACATTTGATCTTGTTTACAATAGTAATGTGTGAAGTGATGTCAGTGGTCAGTAGTAAATTGGTTAATAAGTAGAACAGAAAGTGAAACAAATTCTATAAATTGTTGAGTACCAATTGATTGGTGTTCTACCATTTGTTAATTTATAGAATATAGCCTTAGTTATAAGCAAAAATATGAATGTGCAACCTTCAGTGATTTTTTGTCACAAAAATACAAACGCTGTTATCTATACTAATATTATAAAGGTGAAGAGTTTGTTTGTACGCGGTAATCTCAGGAACTACTGGTTCGAATTGAAAGATTATTTTTGTGTAAAATAGACCATTTATCGAGGAAGGTTATAGGCTATATAACATCATGCTGCAGCTATTAGGAGCGAAGAAATAATGGAATATGTGAAAATAACGGGGGAAATTATTGTTTCTTGAGGGCTTCCGTTGCGTGAGCTGCGAAAACGGTTCAAGATACCAAAAATATATGTATGAAAGAATTATTCCCCTTAAAATGATCTAAAAAAATTGTCCACGACAGTATATGTCTCTCTTTTAAGATTAACTCACAAGAACCATTTTTATGGTAATCAAATTTGGTCCAAATTAATGCATTATTTGTTATAATATTATAATGAGGAAAGAATTGTATGGATGGATGTTTGTAACGTATAAAAGCTACTTGACGAAGGAATGAAAAAAAAAACGCGAGTAACAGCGCGCGGGACATCTAGTCTAAAATATAAATAAGAAATAGTTAAAATACGCATAGTTTTATTCGTCTGAGTTATATTTCGTTGAAAGGTAAATGATTATCTAATATTTCCTTTAGGTACTTTTTTAACATTCAATAGGGACTTTTTAGCAAATTAGAAGTAGAATTATGTGTGTGCGTCAGGATGGCTGGACCATGTTGCATTTTTCAGTGTTTCCTTATACGAAAAGTTAGTACCAGCATGGTACTAGTTGGTACCTATCGTAGAATAGTTGGTACCTACGTAAAAAGAGAATAAATAGCATTTACAAGTGGCCCGCCATTCTGACGTCAGGATGGCTGGACCATGGTGGAGTTACCCTAGTTACGGTAACTTTGGGGGGGAAAATAGGTGTGAATCAGTTAGCCTATAGTTGGTACCTTCGCAAAATATTAATTTTATCCCTCTAGCCCCATTAACACTAAAGTTATAGCCATTTTAGTAAAAAATGTCCTTAGCAACCACTTTTATTGAAATATTCAGTTAAGTACAAATCATTTGCGAGGTTTCTTTACATAAACAGATAGTTCCTACATAGGAGTAGTTAGTACCTATCGTCAAAACATTGGTACTTACGTATAATTAGAATAAATAGCATTTATTTATTCTGACGTCAGGATGGCTGGACCATGGTGGAGTTACCCTAGTTACGGTAACTTTGGGGGGGAAACTAGGTGTGAATCAGTTAGCCTATAGTTGGTTCCTTCGCAAAATATCAATTTTATCCCTAGCCCCATTAACACTAAAGTTATAGCCATTTTAGTATAAAATGTCCTTGGCAACCATTTTTATTTAAATATTCAGGTAATTACACAGCATTTACGAGGTTTCTTTACATAAACCGATAGTTCCTACATAGGAGTAGTTAGTACCTATCGTCAAAACATTGGTACTTACGTATAATTAGAATAAATAGCATTTATTTATTCTGACGTCAGGATGGCTGGACCATGGTGGAGTTAGCCAAGTTATCTCAACTTTGAGGGGGGAAATAGGTCTGAATCAGATAGCATAGAGTTGGACCTTCGCAAAATATCAATTTTATCCCTCTAGCCCCATTAACACTAAAGTTATAGCCATTTTAGTATAAAATGTCCTTGGCAACCATTTTTATTTAAATATTCAGGTAATTACACAGCATTTATGAGGTTTCTTTACGTAAACCGATAGTTCCTACATAGGAGTAGTTAGTACCTATCGTGAAATCATTGGTACTTACGTATTATTAGGATAAATAGAATTTATTTCATTCCATCCATCCCAGCAATATTCAACCCAAAAATTCCCTTGCTTCCCTTGTCTATATTTTACGTCAGTTTTGGATTGAAAGTTTAATTGATTTTGATCTGAGTTGATATCACTTTGGAATAATTGTATAAAATACCGAGTTAAATAGTAAGACCCTGTATACGTGAAAAGAATTGTAAAGACCAGTTTACTCGTGCGGCCTGAATAATAAATAAAAGTAATATTTACATAGACCAACCAAATTTATACATTACCTATATCTACACATCAATATTAATTACTAAGGCACTTATTTAAGTACATGTCAACAACTAACAAGATTTTTGTTTCATTTGTGAAAGAAGTCAAATTACATACTCGGTGTAAAAAGACCGTTGGAAACGTTTTTCTGCTTTTCAAAATTAAAAACTGGAAAAATAATTCTTCAGAATTGAATATTTCTCAAAATAGTAACTATAGTAAAAGTTGTTCATTTTGACGAGCGCAATAAGTTTCTAAGGTCACGGTAGAGAGTTTTATACTGAATATTTTGTTGAAACCTGTTTATTAGGAATAAGATTCCACCGCCATTTTTTTCCCTGTCAAAAATGACCGAAGTCTTCAAATATATGTTCGATATTAATCGGTTTTTTAATCGTTATTGAATACTGCGTGTAAAAGGACCCCGAATTTAAAATAATTATTAATTATATAAAAATTATAATTTTTAATTATTGTTACGCGCATAAATGCGTCTGTGGTCCAGTTGGGCGGATACTTGACTTGCAACCGGGAGGTCGCGGGTTCCGGCTACTGGATGTTGAAGATTGGTACACCCAATGGCACTCTTTTTCAGAGCCTATGTACGCAACGCAACGCTAGTACGGTGAAGGACAACATCGTGGTGAAACCCGCACACCACAAGTTGTGTGAACCCTATAACGGCGATGGGCTCACCCCCTGTCACGTTGGTTTAAATACGCTTGGTGAACCGTGGGCACTTGCTTAGCAAGCGTCTCTGCCTACCCCGCTTTGGGATTAAAAGGCGTGAAGTGTATTTATTTTTATTTTATTTGTTATTATTCAGGCCGCACGTGTAAACAGGTCTTTACAATTCTTTTCACGTACCTATACAGGGTCTTACTATTTAACTCGGTATTTTATACATTTATTCCAAAGCGATACCAACTCAGATCAAAATCAATTAAACTTTCAATCCAAAACTGACGTAAAATATAGAGAAGTTTGAGTAAGGAACAATATTTTCTAAGAATTTTTGGGTTGAATATTGCTGGGATGGATGGAATGAAATAAATTCTATTTATCCTAATAATACGTAAGTACCAATGATTTGACGATAGGTACTAACTACTCCTATGTAGGAACTATCGGTTTACGTAAAAAAACCTCGTAAATGCTGTGTAATTACCTGAATATTTAAATAAAAATGGTTGAAGGATTTTTTTTTACTAAAATGGCTATAACTTTAGTGTTAATGGGGCTAGAGGGATAAAATTGATATTTTACGAAGGTACCAACTATAGGCTAACTGATTCACACCTATTTTCCCCCCCAAAGTTACCGTAACTTGGCTAACTCCACCATGGTCCAGCCATCCTGACGTCAGAATAAATAAATGCTATTTATTCTAATTGTACGTAAGTACCAATGTTTTGACGATAGGTACTAACTACTCCTATGTAGGAACTATCGGTTTATGTAAAGAAACCTCGTAAATGCTGTGTAATTACCTGAATATTTAAATAAAAATGGTTGCCAAGGACATTTTTTACTAAAATGGCTATAACTTTAGTATTAATGGGGCTAGAGGGATGAAATTGATATTTTGCGAAGGTACCAACTATAGGCTAACTGATTCACACCTATTTTCTCCCCCAAAGTTGCCGTAACTTGGCTAACTCCACCATTGTCCAGCCATCCTGACGTCAGAATAAATAAATGCTATTTATTCTTATTATACGTAAGTACCAATGTTTTGACGATAGGTACTAACTACTCCTATGTAGGAACTATCGGTTTATTTAAAGAAACCTCGCAAATGCTTTGTACTTAACTGAATATTTCAATAAAAATGGTTGCTAAGGACATTTTTTACTAAACTGGCTATAACTTTAGTGTTAATGGGGCTAGAGGGATAAAGTTGATATTTTGCGAAGGTACCAACTATAGGCTAACTGATTCACACCTATTTTCCCCCCCCAAAGTTACCGTAACTAGGCTAACTCCACCATGGTCCAGCCATCCTGACGTCAGAATGGCGGGCCACTTGTAAATGCTATTTATTCTCTTTTTACGTTCCAACTATTCTACGATAGGTACCAACTAGTACCATGCTGGTACTAACTTTTCGTATAAGGAAACACTGAAAAATGCAACATGGTCCAGCCATC
>SJJU01070167.1:0-24093 GCA_012932125.1 Conopomorpha cramerella
AATTGCTCAAATTGTTAATACGACTCTTACTGACATCTATTGCCGAGTAGTAATACTATGGTATACGTAGGATGGTGCGGGGGACGTTTTGGTTTTGGTTTTGAGATGATGACTAGAGATGGGGTTATGAAAAAATCGAAGGAAAATCGATTTTTTTACTTCGAGCGAAGCTCGGTCGTCCAGGTACTTGATATAAATAGGACGTATCATGACTACCACATGACATCCACTGCTGGACGAGGGCCTTCCGCAATGATTTCCGTGAGCATTTGAGGGGAAATGTCAATAATCGCCACGCCTGACAGGCGAGTTGGCGATCGCAGTGGTGTTGTGGTTTAACTCACAGAGAGCGCTCCTGCCCGGACTCTGCAGAGTCCCTCGGTCGCCTCTTACGACCCCCAAGACGAGAAAAGTTAGCTGGGGTACAACAAAATCAACTTTTTTTCCTTCAACTTAAGTATTGTTTATGTATGTATCTTTTTTGTATTGTGTATATAGGCGTGTGACGTTTATAGTTTCATTACTGTATTTGATTCCGTGTGTTTTTTTTTGTTTAATACTAGTTGCCAGTTACGTTTATTAAGGTAAGTAATAGATTTCAGCTATTAAAAAAACTTTCTCTACTGGCCCTACAACTTTTAACTACAAATGGGGATTGTTCACATTTTTTAAGTGGTGTTTTTTACAGTATTTTCTGAAAATATAGACCATTTTAAGAAACTAATTTGAATATTTTTGTATAAAATTGTCTAATTACATTTTAATTAAATTTTAAAGCTTAGACCGGAAATACGTCATCATTGCGTTGAAAGAACACCGTCATCGTAGCCAGAAAAAAATAACATGATTGACATATGATGATTGACACATCTATAAAATGACAGTGACTGTCAACCTATATAATATTACGTAAACAAGAACCGAATAAAATAGGTAGGTTTTCAAAATATTTGCAGTTTGTTTTGTTACTCCCTTCTGTCACAGCTGTCATACGACAAACTTCAATCAGACTTGGCACTTCAGTTACTTTTTTGCTTTGGAATACATTCCTATGGGCTGAGCTATGACGTCATAGTCTTCAAATAAAAGTTTAACTTAAAAGTTGAAAATAATTTCAATCCATGAAGATTTTGTAAATCTGATTCTTGATAATGGTTAATTAAGGCTATTCCTCGAATTGGTTTTCGAATTGGACATTTTGAGAAAATTATGAACAATCCCCATTGTATAATACGTAAAACTCCATTGTCATTCCCTTGTCGCCATCGTCGATAAATCACGAAAACTTCTTCAGTCACCCATTACTTTATTCGGCCCTTATAACGTGGTATTTTCACCCTCAAATGTATACTAATATTACGAAGAAGAAATATTTATATGTCTGTTTGTTTGGATTGAATAGGCTCTGAAACTACTTGACAGATTTGAAAAAAATGTTTCACTGTTGGAAAGCCACACTATCCCTTGTGAACATAGGCTATATTTTATCCGGAAATTCGTACGGGATCGAAAAAAACGCGAGTAACACCACGCGGTGCAGCTAGTATCTTGTAAATGTTGAAGCCCTCGCATCTTGAACATCTATACATATAAAATTCAAAGTCCAGACTGATTCATTCATCAATGACTCATGAAATCCCAGCCCAAAGCCTTGACCCTAAAAAGCTGAAATTTTCAATGAGTTATAGTTCTAAAACTTGGTGGTAGTATTTAATAGAAATTAATACCGAAACAATGCGAATAAAATCGCGGGGCGTTCACTACCTCTAGTACGAAATAATTCCATACAGAGGTTGCTTATCGGAAACTTCTTGCATAATGGATGTGGCTGATAGAACCGTAAATGATGGATAGAAAATATTTCGAGGGCGCTCCCGAGAAACGTCCCGGGACTTAGGGTTGGTTTCTCCATGTTTATTATTGTACGCCGCGGGCTAATATCCACTCAATCATGCAGGGAATGCACGAAAAACTGTGAAATTTTTCACAGAGTTAATGTTTGACTAGGTCTGCTTCATTCTCGGAGGACAATGTAACAATATCCTACTAATATTATAAATCATTTTTTAAGGAAACGCGCTGACATGATAACAAATGTTTAAAACGGGTATTATAGCGCGAAGATTAACCAAAGATAAGCATTCAGCTTACCTTCGTTGTTTGCCCGGCGTTTCGACACAGTTACATGTGTCGTGGTCGTGAGCTAAATGCTTATCTTTGATTAATCTTCGCACTATAATACCCGTTTTAAACATTTAATATTTAATATAATATTATAAATGCGGAAGTTTGGATGGATGTCTGGATGTATGGATGGATGTTTGTCCTTCTTTCACGCAGAGTACTAGACAGGTTTTAATGAAACTTGGCAGTAGTGTAGCTTATAAACTAGGATAATATATGTATAGGCTATAAAGTATATTGGTAAAACAACGTTTGACGGATCTATTAGTAATTCTATAATTTCTTTATTAAGACAACGAAAGATTTGCCACTTCATATCATATGCGGACTAGGTATAGTCAAACTAGCTGACATGGCAAACGTTGTTTTACCAATATACTTTATAGCGTATATGTTATTCTAGTTTATAAGCTACAATACAGCCAAGTTTCATTAAAATCCGTCCAGTACTTTATGCGTTAAAAAAGGACAAACATCAATACATTCATCCAAACTTTCGCATTTATAATATTAGTAGGATTATGTCTCTGCTTTTTGCGGTAACGTGTGGAGGTATTAAGCTGAAATTAAATTTTATCAAATACTGTCGAATAAATTTATCAATGGTAGTCATAATATATAATAATCGTGTCACCTATCACATTTAATACTATGACAATTAATTTATTAACGCTATTTACAATAATAAACTATTCTTAACATTATTCAGACAAGGAAATCTATAAAGAGTTATTTAATGAGGTTTAAAACTAACTATAGTATGTAATACATTTTATTTATAATAGAATAAACAACAGGGTATGTCATTTTGGAAATATTTGTTTTATTAGGTTATAGGGATATTGTTTATAAACAAATCAAGTGTTGTTTCTTTTTTAAGTAAATTAACGTTGTTGGGCTCGTCAATATGAACAACTTTTACTATGACGACAATGCGGGGAAAGTCTTTAGTACCTCATCTAATTAAACACCGTTTGACCCAACCACAGCCTACACACGTACTTTTCCCTCCTCTCAAGAAACGAAAAAAAAACAGAACGAAAATCTTTCATTAACAAACTAACACGAAAACAATTTATCTCGGACAAGCAGACGGTAATGTACCATGAACGACATCTTGTGGATTCCCATTGCAACACGTTACTTCTTCGCTAACATAAACACAAATACCTTAAGCTGGACTTTGCATCCTAGAAAAACGTTACCAATGAAAGCTCTAGTTAAACACGACAGTAAAGCTTCTAGTCAATAAACAATTGAAGCCTTTCATCATGATAAACTGAGCTGAACCACGGACAAACGCTCAAGGAACGTCAAGCCAGGAGAAACCAGAAGTGTGCAGTACAAACTAGTTCCCTTTTCGAAGCGGAATCCATGGAATTTTCCACAACATTTGACATTAATCCTCCGCAATGAAAAGACTCCTTTCTACGGAGAAGAAAATAAGGTCGATATTGGTATAGTTTTTCGTGCAAGTTCGGTATAAATAGTATTTGGATGTGTGTCACGCGGGTGTTTTACAATGGCAAAGGTTAAAAGAGGGGATAAGTGTGGCAAGAGAGTCGATAAGCTTTGTTCACATACGATATCTTTTGTGGGGGATTTATTTTCACGTTTCCTTTTATCAGTGCATTGTATAAAACAAAGTCGCTTTCCGCAGTCTGTCCCTACGTATGCTTAGGTCTTTAAAACTGCGCAACGGATTTTGATGCGGTTTTGTTTAATAGTTTTTTTTACCATATTTATGATACATGCATATAATAGCAGAGAAACACTGTTAATCACGTATATTGGCAAAATGTTATATTATATATTCACTATTTTTTTTACAGTGAGGCATTCCGTTTTCCGAATTTAGTCTGGTTTTTCACTAGCGTTATTACTATGCTACCTGAAGTTACAACAATACCTACCGCTTAACAGCGTAAATTACTAATGTTAAAAAAATCCAAAACAAGTACATTTCAAAATATCTCCACAACGTTTCCTGGGTGGATACCGCAAAATCGACTTTATCGTTTTTCAAATCCCGAAGCAATAGTCATACGTCACCAGTGGTCCCAATAGCACCTAACAGTACGTGACGTCACTTCCGATAGCCTATTTTAAGCCTGCATCCGCCGGACGGAACACACATTTATTTTGCACCACTTTCTAAAGTCCCCCAGCGAAATTCCCTTCCTATTTTTTTTTTCAATTGAAAGTAGAGTTGAAAATACTGCCGACTCTTTCATATGACCAATTCACGTAATGACACTGGTCGGCAGCAACATGGCTTTTTCACTAAAATAAGATAAAAAAGGAATCAACCCTAGCCAATCTCATAGAAAGCCCTCACAAAAGGAACCGCGTTAACTATGAATGGCTGAAAACAAGCACACGACGAATGGAAAATTAAAAAGAAAAACATTCGAATACGGAAGCTCGAATTGAATTTAAGCACGTTTTAAATTCCGACCCCTCGCTTTCCCGCCGAAATAAAGGAACGCCACGGACTCGTTTTTGATCTCGTACAACGTGCCAGCACGCGACTAAGTGGATTATTCCTTGTGTGTTCTTTTTTTTTTAAATCAATTTCATAGATCCGATGCCGATTTCCATTCTTTTCCGGTGGCTTGACTTTTTTATTGTGACCTCCCCCTCTTTACGGTGGCAGTGTTATGTGCCAGTGTCTGAGCTTTGTTGGTTTTTGATAGCTTATAAAAAGTGAAACAAAACGTTGACAAGGCCGGGGCACCATGGGTTAGGGTTGACTTTATAGACGCAATTTAGTAATTGACTGAGAATCTGTTTTGCGGTAGGGTTGTGGTGTATGGTTTGACATTTGAATGACAATGGTGTGTTGTCGTTATTCTCGTTTTATATGCTGCATCTGATTTACAGATGGATTGGCTGGTTTCTTTTGGAATGCATTCATATAAAGAGTTTCTTCACAAAATCGAATGTGACGCGATACTGCCAAAAGCCCATAACTGCTTTACACTACAATAATATCATATTCGTAATGCGATAATTAATAAAGTTAGAAAAAATAATAGATGACAGAATATTGTGTCTGAACATAATTTTGTACCATATAATGCCAGGTGGGGGCAGTAATGTGAAAACACAATAACTTTAATCTTGTATTAAAAATATTTTAAGTTGTTTTATTTTTGTTTTTGCTGCAAAATCTCTATCTCTCTCTCTCTATCATTGAACAACATCACTCAGAAATTTTCTCCATCGCCAAGTTTCTCAGCAATCACGTCTCCACACTTATCGGCGAATCTTCCACTCGGGTTGTCAACGCTCCGACTGTACCGACGCCGGCCCTCTGTCGGTCATCCATCATCCGACAATCTCATCCCGCGACCCCGCCTGTCATTACAACAAGCACGAGGGTAGAAAACTTAAAATCATTTTCGTTTCGGGGGAAAATAATTACGACTGTCGATTTGTGACGTCACGTGACGAGTGGCAAGAACCCACACTTGGCTCTGACCGGTGTAAGTTGAGCTACGCTGTGTACGGAGGCTCATGGGACGGTAGTTTAGTTGAATATCGATATTTTAGTTACAGCATTGCTCACAATTGCATTAGTAAACTCAAACGTTTCCGCTGCATAGAAGTCCTTAAACAATAATCTGAAAAATACGTCGATGATACTTGGTTTTTTTAATATTTGGTATTGTAGAATATTTTATTTGCGACAACCGCTCTGGGCCCAAGTTTCACTTGTGAGCTTATGAAAAAAAATACGCTTTAATTATGTTAACAGATCACTTTGTCTGCTAACTTCACATCAGTGCGTCACAAGACTATGAGATGTGTAGGGAAAGAAAGTACTTGCTTCATTCCCCATGTTCAGCCCCAGAAACAATGTTTTAATTGTAATTCAATGACCTATCCTAATTATACGCGGTTACGACACATTCGTAAAGGAGCACCAAAATACAACCAAAACTTTGTTTTCAAGGAGTGACGTCACAACCGAGCCACACGATCTCTCCCCATACTTATTTAGAAAAAAAGATGTAATACGCAGTTATGTAGGTATTGCACCACGACGCCGCCACAGCGTGAAGCCAAACAAATGATGAACTAAAAGAAAAGTGACTCCATAATACTTTTTTTTTTTTGGGCGGCGGCTTTGCGTCTCAATTTCGCATGCTCGTATTTCAAATTTTGACAGCGACAATTTTCCTCGTGAAAAAAGAAAAGAACCGATACTCTGCGAATGGGGAAAAGATTTACGAACTAATAGTATGTACGATAAGTTTTAAGATATGAATCGACTTCAACCAGTGAAATTTTAACACTTTTGTGGTTTTCTCGTAGAGCAAATTTAAATGGGAGCACCATCTTGAATACATAGTATTATACTGTTAGTATTAAGTCCGCTTACTGTACTTTGTTGCAATGAAGTATTAAATAAATAAAAATATAAAACAAAGCCGCCTCCCGCTGTCTGTACCTATGGATGCTTATTGCTTAGATCTTCAAAACTACGCAACGGATTTTATATAGAACATGCATATAATAATAGGGTCGCACTGTTATTAATGTATATTTGCAAAACAACGTTTGCCGGCTAGATGTAAAATAAAAATCCGTTCCAAAAGTGACATTTCATTTTATGTCTTTTTGATGCAAATCATGTGTGGGTGGCCAGTATCGTATTATAGAAATGATTTAAACTAAATAAAAAAAAATGTTTATTTGTCAGATTTTGTCCCACCGCTGCATACAAGATAATATGGCGACTTTATTCTTATATCCGTCAAATAACTCTTGGTTTTTTTTTGTGTATTATAATCTATTATAAGTTTTTATATAACGTGTATGTTCAATTTATTTTCTATTAATAGATTAATTTGGATTTTTTTTCTATGTAACTTTTTCTACTGCTAAGCTTTTTCACTACAACTTGGGTTGACTGTTAATCCGCCATTTATTAATAATTTGTACAATAAAGATTTAAACAAACAAACAAACAAATAACTGTCAAGAAAATTTTGCATTTAAATTTTCCGGTTTTTTATATTTCAGTTTTGTACGCGTTACGTCTATAGGGTAGTGGTTAGCTGAGACGCTCCGTGGGTCAATTCCATATTAAAACCTTAATGGAAGATAACACTCATTTCCAGATTTTCCTTCCCCAGTTTCCGGCATCCCCCGTACGGCGTCAGTGGCGCTAGCATCGTTCGCGACATCAATGGCGGACGGGGCGCATCCGTTTCCGGGATAAACGGCGCGTGCCTCACACGTTCTGTGCACGTAATCGAGCGGCTAATGTGTTGTTGTGACTGTACTTTAATGGTTGCCTATTGTTTTTCTTCCATGGTATATTACATACATGTACATACGTATGTAGGTACGATAGATATGGTACATGAGAAAGACGAAAGAAAGGACTTTTACTAACACCAGTAGAAACATCCTTACTAATATTATAAATGGGAAAGTGAGTTTGTTTGTTCCGATTTCACGCCGTAACTACTGACCCGATTGCTTTGAAATTTTGCAGACATAAAGTTAGAAGTCCGGATTAAATAATAGGGTACTTTTTATCCCGGAAAAAAATATATTCCCGAGGGAAACCCCGAGTTTTCTTATAGTTGTCCTTTATACCTTATTTAAATCAAATCTAATCTTCTGGATTGTTCTCCTCCCTAATTCCCCATGCCTGTATCAATGACTTATCATAACATTTACAATAAATTATGAATGAATTCAGTTTTTGTAAAATATATTCTTGATTGCAATCTTTTAAAATATACTTGATCCCTAGACACTTTTGATGTGTGTTTAGGTGTATGTACATTTATGTGTGTTAAAATTAACGGTGCAAAGCCGGGTCGAGACGCTAGTAAACAGTAAGATCCATAGAACACTAACGTGCCAACTAAGCACGAACCATCACACAAGACACCAAATGAAATGAGCCAAACAAAAACAAGGAAATAGTTCATCAACACCCACCTAATTCTGAATGTACTTCGTTTATACACAAACCACTTAACCTTGGACTCTATCCTCATAGAAAATACAAGTAATGAGAGATAAAGCATAACAGTTCTGTAACCATTGATAAATTTTCGCGAGTATTGATGGTACGTTCTAAGCCATGTCAATATGGACATTCTAATTACTTCGTGAGCTACATATCCCTAATTATTACTTGTGAAAGGAGATCTTGTTACATTGGGTGATGTAGAACTTCGCTGAAGTAGTACTTGTACAAAAGACGCACGCGACCGTCATTCTGCTGCGAAGCAAACTATTTTCCTTCCACACGACACAAAAGACATGTGGGGTGAACAGTTGATGAACGCCGTCAATAGAGATTCCCAAGAAATTTCTTTGAAAAATATTCAAATATGTTTTATTAATAGGGTATTGAATTATTACAGACGTTAATTCTCCTAAATCACTTGTTCGTTGATCATTGGGATTATCCACATACCTGATTTTTAACAATAAATATCTGTTGAAGGCATAGCTCCTGAGATCGCCTTTTGCGTGGTGCATTGAAAGGCAAATATATTCATTGGCTTTATTTTACATATCATTCGGGTTTTAGGCCAAACACACGAATTAATAGTGACAAATTTAAAAGTAATAAGTTTAATTCTTATATATTAAATCATATAAAAGAAACATAGGTTTTGCAGGAAATAATTAACGAAACAATTTTGATTATCTGACCCAGACGAATACAACTGACCTGTATTAGGGAGGTAACTAATATGAACGACTAATCAAAACACGCTGATTGGACAGTTAAAAAACTGCTTATAATGCTGATGAAGTGAATTCTATAATACATTTTTAGCAGCGTTACCAACAATTTTATAAAGAACGGTATTAATGTCACTTACAACACAAACCTGCAACAGTACAATAATATTACAAATTATGTACAACAATTTTAATATAACACAATATTGTAACTAATTGGATACTTCACTTATTGCCTAAACTTAATTTTTTATAATTTTCTGTAATGTCTTTCTATTGTATTTTCTCGCACACTCAAATTGTTCAAACTAACAACGTATGGTTGACTGGTAGAGAGTGTTTTAGTATTAAGTCCGCTTTTGTACAAATAAAGTGTCAATAAATAAATAAAACAAAGTATTGTCACATAAAATCCAGCATGCAATTATGGCAATTTCAATTGACTGCAATAATACTAAACACTCTTTCCGGTGCATATTTCTGGACAAATGTGCTATTGTTTATACTTGGAACTAAACATCTCACGTTCCAATATCTCTATACATACTATAGCTCAATATATACTGGTTAAGTCCACAATTACTAAGGCCGGCAGTACATCGCTAAGTTAGTTTCCATCACAGTTGATGTCGTAGTCGGGTGCTAGTTTACGAGGTCGCTAATGAAGCGAGCCGTGATGGAGTAAGGGTGAGCGGTCACAGCTGAGATGGAGGGTGGGGTGGGGAGGGCGCGGGGTACTCAGACCAAAAACCAGTAGACTTGCTATCCAAAACCGGCGTTTACAAGTACCCCTTAACAGGGTCCATATTAATGTAGAGCTCCTTAAACGTAATACTTTATATGAGACAATAAAAAAAACTGAATTCAGTCCACATCCCACTAAGATAACTACAAGGGACAGGTGTCAATGACCTGAAACGAAATTCCGTTCCTCTGCCAATCATAAATATAAATATTTGACAACAACACACACATTGCCTTCATCCCATGTTAAGTAGCTAAAGCACTTGTGTTATGGAAATCAGACAACGACATATAATATTTACTTTTTTCTTCTAATCATCAAACACTGATTTCCTTTCATAAACCACCTTTGAAATATCTGTTCTATCGGGTACATTTCGGAGAGTGTGCTACAGAGTTGCATAAACGAATACCCCCATCGCGTTTTTACAATAGGACAACCAGGAGAACGGCAAAACGTCATCCATACCAGGTGGGTTTACCATTTACGCGAACCAAAAGGTTTGCGTCTACTTTCATATTGCGAACCGCCAGGATGTGGAACGACTTGCCGGAGTCTGTGTTTCCTGCGTAGTACAGTCTGAAGGTCTTCAAGTCGCGAGTGAATAGGTGCCTAATGATCAAGTGTGCTCCATCGTAGATCACATCGCTGCTTAACATCAGGCAGGGTGGTTGTTCTTAATGATAAAAAAAAACTTCTTTAAACTAAAAACGCGAACAAACGTAAAAAAGCTTATCTACAGTCGAAGTGAAAAACCTCTTTCTTTTTTATAGTCGGTTAGTAAATAGATACAAAGTAAGAAAAGTCCATGAGACGTGCGCGTTAATTAGGTGCGATAGTTCGCGTGGCCTGCGCCATCAGCTCGCCCTCAGCTCGCCCCAGCCGACGACAGAATGATTGCCCCGCACACTTACTCCCCGACACTTTTTGTTTTTACCTCTCGGGCCAGGAAACCTTCTCTACTAAGACCTGAGACGAGGAATACCTCGTCACACTACTATTTACCAATTTAAAAATAAGATAACACCTTAAGTTATGTAGATGATACGGGGCGTTTCCGCAACTCGACGCCCAATGCGCCTATTGTGCATGATTTGGATGGCGCTACCTTAAGATGTGTGAATGACATATGTTCACACCTAGACAAACCTAATATTTTTCGCCAAAATAAAATTAATGACAAAAATATATTAGAATACGGAATTTTCAGGGCCCTTGTTTCTCATAGTTATGACAGATAGCGCTAGCTGTATTAAGGGAGATTTAAGGTGACATGATTGATTTATTATTTGTTTACATGTTGCAGAAGTGTCTGAAGTTTGAATAACTTGCCTAAATAATAAAAAATGGCACTAAAGTATTAATTAACCAAAGATTTTTTTGTTTGCTCGACGTTATGCCACAGTTGCATATGCCGTACTCACGAGCTGACTTTAGACCTTTAAAAAATTACCTATTTGTTTCATAATTTAAACAAATGTTTATCAATCAATTATAAATAAGTGTAAGACTGCACATTTTATGGCAGTCTCCATCTTTTTCTATTAATGTATTGTTAACTCTAGAAAAAAATCTCGGTCTGGAAAAATTATAGAGTTAACTGTTGAATGGAATGAGTAATTTTCTTTCTTAAAAAAAACAATTTGTAAAAGAGAAAGAAGAAGAGAGAAGAGAAAGAAGGACACAAAACATATGCAAAACTACAATATTTTATGATTATTCGTTTTCGGACACGCTTCTTTATATGTTTTCCATTTTGGAGTTTTTCGAGTAGATAATACAGAACTTACTCTACATATCAGATAACATTATTTTGTCGCTGAGAATATTCCATTTTTCTTGCAAAAATATATTCGCTCTCCGCTATTCTTCTGACCCCAACACAACTGTCTAATGTCCTTTCAACGACGTAGGCGGTACTGCCACATCAAACTACACAAATCTTAGAAGAACACATTTCTCTTCCAAGTACTTACTTTCAAGCTCAAACCAACACTCCTATTGTTACAAACAATACACTTTGGCACTATAATCTTGAGCCACAATACCTAAGAGAAACTACGAACTGAAGGATCATCATTTTTTCTTTTAGTTCGTAGAGATAATGGTATATCTGCGACAGTTCTCATGTACGTGCCCTCGGAAGATGTAGGACGGGCGATGGCCAATCATTCGCTAGGCAACTTGATGTCCTAGCAAACTACATTGTAATTAACTGGTGCCATCTTCATGCGATTACGAGTGCCCAAACGGACTAACTATAGATACATGCACACTATACACTGAGCTCCAAACATAAGGTAAACGTGTAATACGTAAGTTCAACTATTTGTACAGCTCAATCCGTCCAAAACTGTACGTCAAACAGCCCTTTGTTTTAGGGTCTTTGGGGAAAAGGAAAGGAAATGACGTGTTGTGGTCGTGAAGAATATATTTTCCGTGAAACACCTACTTACTTATTAGTGTGGCGTTTTTATTTGCTGTTTTATCATGAATGACACACGTATATTATAGCGTATACGCACGTAGTAGAGAGTTTCAAAAACATGCAGTAATATGAGAGAAAGCTTAGTTTTCTAACATGAAAATCAACAAATTACGACAATAAACGGAATCATCTGCCTTACGTAAAATATGCTATTTTTTAATAGAGAACCAACATTCTCAGCTACTTTTTCTCGATCTTAAGCATCGCTATAAAATGTGGGCCCACTTTCATGCGAAAAACAATCACAAACTGTAGGTACGCTACGCTTTTATGACGAAAAAAAACATCGTGAATAAGCAAATATATTGTTCAACTTTGCTAAGCCAACCCTGCTCTAGGATTAAAAGACGCGAGAGTATTTATTTATTCATTCAAATACATGACAGAGACGATAGAAAATATCTCACAGCAAAACTCTGTACCTCAAGAACTTCGAGAGAGTAAAACCCGGCACAGCACCCAATCATCGCGCATACAATTTATCGTTGACAATTACAGACTCGCCCGAGGGCCACGGCCAGGACGTCTCCAGAACGTAAAAAAAAATACACGACACCAGTGACATCTACCGGAAAGTTCATCAACCCCCTACGAATCGATCGAAATGCAATTTAAATATGGCCGTTCCCCGAACCGCCCCGGGGGTGAGCAGAAACAAAAGTATCTCTCTCTACACGTGACAAACTCATAAACATTTGTCACACAACCGTTTTCAAAGTAATTGCATAGCACTTGACCAGATACAAATGGACTTTTCGACGAGTTTGCTCGGCCAGGGGACGGGTCAAAGTACCATGGCCACGGATTACTTATTGATGCCCCGAAACGTTTAGCCGATCCCGTTCTAAATTTGAACAAATAATTTACGAACGGTCACTCTCGACGCCGAATGTTTAAATGTCCGTTAGGGTTGCCGACTAAAAAACTTGTTGCAAGGAGGGTTAATTAACGTTAAGTACCTACTGTGGAAGATATTTTTCATTGGAAACTGCGATCATTTGGTAGGCTATATTCTCTTGGAATATCTTACAATTTTACCTCATCACGTTTAGATTAATCTAATCCATTTGTATGGTCCAAATCTATATTTTAAATACAGTACGAAAACTCAAATTCCAATACGCCGAAAATATATTTTCTCCAAACTTTTTGGAGATTGCCAATAAAGTCTTCATAACTGAAAAATAAAGAAATGCTTTCAATAGATTTTCAATTTCAGACAGACTTCATGTCTCTCATCTTTAAAATAATTGTATGTGTGTACAACCCTGAACACAAAGTAACGTGAATAATTATGCAGTTGTCCGTGAGCAACCTCACTCAGTCATTATACTTTATTGGAAGGACAGGAACAACAAGTAATTAACAAAAGAATTGCTCATACATTTCCAACGACAACTTCTAAAACATAATTCACATTAAGACGGACGAAGTCGGGAAAATGTCGCAAGTCCAAAATAAATTAAAATCATTACATAGAATAAAACAAAATAGCCTCCCTGTTGCTGTCTGTCCCAATGTATGCTTAGATATTTAATGCGGTTTTCTCTTTAGTAAATGATGGTTTATATGTATACGTATAATACAGACATCAAAAGTGTCTAGGGATCAAGTATATTTTAGAAGATTGCAATCAAGAATATATTTTACAAAAACTGAATTCATACATGATTTATTCAAAATGTGGTGATAAGATACAGGCATGGGGAATTAGGTAGGAGACCAATCCTGAAGAATAGATTTGATTTATATAAATTATTTATTTTTAAAAACTAAAATTTTTTTTGATGCCTAGACACTTTTGATGTGCATAGAATATTTTGTACTATATTAAAAATCAGAGAAAGATTTTTAGTACAAAATAATGAGTCTAAATACTTATAGAAACGCCCAATTGTAAACCTAAAACCTTTGACACCCTACCAATATAATAAATTGTTATCATGTCTTTCCACTGACGTCGACTGCTGGACATAGGCCTCCGAAAGACGCACCAAAAATTGTTATACGGAATATATGTACTGTGTTTTGTGGGTGAGTAGATAGGTTGGTACCTATATTTCGTTTCGTTCAAGTTACCTATACATAGGTGTCAGTCAATCCTTGGGGATCACTGCCTACCTTGACGTAAAAGCCTGTGCACGCTACTGATAAAAACATGAGATTTAGTAGCTACTTATTGTAAATACACAAGAATTTATTCACCAAAGCAACCATTCATTCATAACATCGACCTTCACCACTCATGTAGGTCTTAAATTTGTATTTTACTTCACGTAATGAGCCAATATCAATTCCAATAAGAACTGTTTGACGGTAGGGTAACATCACCCGACATGGACACCTCCGAAATTGCCCCGTATTATGCACAAACCGGGCGACTTACCCAATTTGTGACCGCTTTAATCCGATAATACCTATAATTTAGTGCCATCAATTTTATGAAAAGATTGTCACATTAAAATTCCTAATTTCGGATAACAACATCCGCGGACAAGACAATATGTAAATGGAATTAGCCCACTAACACGCTAAACGGAGCGATTTGGACATATTTTGTACCGCAAATTGCTTGGACTGACTACCGGTTAGACGCACATTGTTTATACTGGATTTTTTATCCGATGAAAACCTTGAACAGTCATTAAAACTCATCAGAGTTTTACATAACGGTTACATGACATTTTTCTGTAAAAATGTTTTGTTTATTGTCTCTATTATTATAAAATTAAAAAGTTATGCGTATTATGCCCATGAAAACTATTCGCATCCCAATTATAAAGAAATAAATATAAATAGGTATAGTTCATGTGTGCATAATAAATACTACTAACAGTTTCACAATAATAATAAAATAAATATGAATAAAATAAATATAAATAAAAATTGTAATGGACCATGACAAATGGAGATCTGTAGTATCTGCCTACCCCTCTGGGAGACAGGCTTGTAGTGTATGTATATGTATGTATTCCTCACATAGCAAAACATGAATAATTAGGAAACACGGTAAGGATTACTGATACTTTTGTATGCGAAGGCTGGAGCCTAAACTAGGTAACCCTGTACTATAGGACTCCGCCTCCACCTACGGAAAGCTGTACAAAGCAGAATTAAGACTACGAGTATGCCTAGAGATAGTTACGTGAATGTGCATGTGTGTGTGTGTATGGAACAACTGTTTTTATATTTTCAAATAGCCACAACGCCCCATCATTGTTTGATCCCTTTTCTACAGCTTCGTGTCGCTGTACATTTTGTACGCGAAAATTACGCTCCTTAGACAATATGTCCAGTTCAGTCCCGCCTTAATGTTAAATTAGGCGATCCATCGTCGGTCTAGGGGGCGTCGAGGACCCGATAAATTACCTGGGGACAGCGGGAATAAATCGACCGAGGCCCCGAAACGGAGAAATAACAAATGGGAAAGTACCTAGCCGTCTTGTCCTCCGCTTACCCTATTTTGTGGCGTTATTGGTTGCAACCAATTTTGTTGTTAATTAGTTGGAATGGGACGCCATTATTCTGATATTTATGAACGCTCTGTACTTTATAACGTGCTGACAAAATACTACCTATAAATCGTATTAAGGCAGATTGTAATTACTAGGTTACACCTTCGTGCTAAACTTTGAAAAGTATCTGTCATTATTTTATCTGTCCACATCACAGACCATTACTGATTTTTTTTGCACTGCAATGTGTATTAAACGGTACATGTAGGTACTAGGTAGGCCACAGTGGCGTGCACTGGCTTTTACGACAAGGTAGGCAGTAATCTCCATGGATTGACACCTATGTATAGGTAACTTGTATTTACGAAACACCTACCTATCTACTCACCTACAAAATACAGGACCTTCGTCAGCCTGTGTCGTGAGTACAAAAAAAAGGATCCAGCAATGACTATTATTAGGTCGGGTGACCAAAATACTAAGGTAGGCAGTGTCTTTTTGCCTATACGGTGTGCACGCCACTGGTAGGCCAATAAAATAGTGTAACTGATAGACAAGGTTTCCGTCCGACTGTACATACCACGCGTACACCATGTACCTATCTCTACAAAGTATAATACTTGGGCTCTTCAAGTTCAATGCTAATAAAGTGCCAAGACAAATGCAGTGCCAACACCTATTTGAAATAAACAATGGTAATTTAAAACAAGATGGAGTTATCAAATTACGGAGCGACCCGCGTTGGCGGGATGAAGCTCTGTTTGTTGTTTCTGCGACATTTCCCCGTGTTGATAATACACTGTGTTGTTGTTGGCTGTTGTTAACCTCGTGGGTGTAATTTTTATATAATTAAATTAAAATTACGGTAGTGTAGTGTTGTGGACACCTTGCGATTTCATCCGCGTTGTTTCGTTTATTTTATAACCAAATAGCTGACCCGGCAAACTTAGTTTTTCCAATATACAGTATTAACAGTGTTTCTCTGCTAGTATAGGCACGTATACTATATAAACTTTGCTCTGAAATCACTCTATATATTAAAGAAATCCGCATCTAATACCGTTGTGCAGTTTTAAAGATGTAAGCATACTAGGGACAGACAGCGTTCCCAGGAAAAGTGTTATTCTGATATATTACTATAAAGTTTATTGAGGAGTTTTCTAAAAAAAATCAATATATCAAAAATAGTTGAAAACGAAAGATATACAACTAAGTACTTTATTCTATGTCGTTCGCCTTTGACTAGCTCTTTTGTTGATTTATTTTTGAAAGAAAAATCCGCATCGAAATCTGTTTTGTACTTTTTGAAAACATACACAATCTCACAAAATTTCGCTTTTATAATATGAATGAGAAAGGTAGGTATTAGGAAAGGAGTACCCTAAACCGGCGAGAAGAGATGTAAATGAGGCAAAGGAGATTTACCAGGACAGTAACACTAAACGGGTAACACTAATTACGTGTATGTATGACTGTAGAGTTTCTTTTAAAAATGTATGCTTCAACATAGCCAAAATTCTGCGCGTGCCACGGACGGCACTTCTAACTAAACCCGCGCGCCGGCCTAGTCTAGAAACCCGCGATAAATGCTATATCGATAAAGAGGCGAGACAAGGTTCACCGATCGGCAATATTTCTCCAGCGGCCCAGTATTTGTCACCACGAGAGATAAGGCCGTTGTCACATTATCTGCCTGAGAGTGGGCATTCTTGTAGCCCGCTTGCCGACTGGTTTATGCTACTTGCGCGCCAATTTATGTGAACCGCGCCTTAGTAGATTAGGTCGAGATAGATGCGCGGGCGCCCCTGACGTAGGTGGGGAAGATGAGTATGATTTTTATCGATATTGGCTATCAAATGTATGAAAATCTTACATCTCTTTTGTACTTAACATATCCAACCATCATACACTAGCAACTATCAAAGGCAAAAATAAATTAATTATCTACCTACCTACCTCTACCTCTCTCTCTCGTTCAGAGCATATGCAGCTATACAAAGCAGCTTTTATACGGTGAAGGAAAACATCTCATCTTTGTGTACCTCATCTTCGTGCTTAGAAAGTGTCTCGGCCTACTCCGTTTTAGGATAAAACATAAGCACATAAGTAAGAAAAAGTATCCATATTTTATTTGTTACTAGACGCAGTGCTACCTGTAGTTAATCCCGTTTGCCTATGTGCTATCCCGATGTTTTACTTTTTTTTACTGAACAGGTTCATTTTAACCGTACCGTAGCAGTTGCTTCCATGTGACAGAGTAACATCCAAACATCCATCTAAACGTCCGCTTTTATAGTATGAATTACTACTTTTACAGCAAATAAGCCTACTGCGTTATGTCCGACTGTGTCCACGGATGGCGTGGAGAGGACAAGCCGTGCGGTCTGCGACGACGGCTTAGAAAGTTCATGTCCATGGATACTGTCATGTTTGTACAGTGGCGCGCCAGATAGATGAGATCGCGCATTGATAAATAAACCTTATCACTTAGGAAATAACATGCTATTGAAGCTCAGGCTATATACGAAATATATTTTACGTAAATACCCATCTAATTACCAGGATGTGGAGAGACACAGTGTGACCCACCTAAGATCCGGAGATCGTCAAGAACACAAGGGGTTTATTGCGGTTCATAGAGGAGATAGGGTGGTTGGAGTATCGCCACACAAACCTCGTACAATATGCGCAATGGAAGTCGAGGTGCAGAAAATAATCATAAGTACAAGTTCAATAACTACATAATAGTCATATCATATACCTACTAAAACTTACTTTTGTAGACACTCAATTTAATATAATAGATGTTTTATTTATATCATGTCCATGGATGAGATGTTTCCCCGAAAGAGTTAACGACACAAGGAAAAAGTTTTGAAAGGGACATTTTTATTATCTACTTGCTAAGCAAATGCCCACATTCCACATTATTTTCTAGGTTACTATCGCATATACCCTGGCAGCACTCTAGAAAAGAATATTGCGCTTGTCCTCTGTTTTTAATTAGCACTCCGCTGATTTTCTCCCGTTGAGCTACACTTTGAATAACCTATTGCAAGAAGCCTATAGCGTCATATACAAATATACTTACATGTACATTTAGTAGAGGCGAAAACCAGAACGCACAATTTTCCCCATTCTTGACTGACGATATGCGCAAGATGCTTGGCAGAAGCTGGAGCCGAAAATAAATCACAGTGGCGTGCAATTGGATAGGCCTGAACGAATCTGGGCTGATGATGATTGACGATACTTATCGGTAACAAATCGACACGTACACGACCGAAAATCAGGTGTACCACCGCCAGGTAGCAAACTAATATAACTCCCATACACATCAAAGTTCATTATTTTCTTGTCACAATATAACACAACTCTACCTTATTGATCTTTTAGCGACAGAGGAAGAGTCATCAAAACTGATGGAGCACTTACTTGGCCGACCGATGCCTACATAACATTATGTAGGTAAAAGCTCACCAATGAAAAGGTTAGAGCAATAGCTTGCGAGAATGTCATAAAATTCTGTACAGGAGCGGCGTACACTCGTAAAAAGTTAGTGGCCATCATAATGGTGGTTTACACTGTATATTTACACATAGATCGCTCGTGTGCTCCGCTGCTGCCATCTTGTGAATCTTTCAGGATTTTACGTGAATAGATTATTTTGTTAGAGCGGTGGTCGTTGTAGATGAAAAAATTCACATGGGTGTAAAAAGTGTCGGGAAATATTTTTTGGATTTATTCCCATTCGTTCCTTTAACAGTTGCGTTTTGGAGTATAAAAGTATATTTTTTCCTTCAGAAAGGAACTGCTAATAGGAACTACTGGGAATACACATATTTTTATTCTCTTATACGTGTATAGAGGGACAAAATATTGAACGAAGAGCTGCTACTGCTGGCCATCCATAATTAATACCCTTTCTCTTTGTCCAGATAAAAACCCAAAGTCACGCTAAAAGTAACGTAGAACATATCTATTTAGGTTCTGTTCATCCCATTAGGGGTATGGAGGAGAGTTATGTACCTACACATCTCTTTGAAAAGACCCCACTCCTGTATGGGAGTCCATGACAGTATGTCAGCGTCCACCGCCATCAATACTGAGTTCTCCCCAGAGCCGCATATCTGCTTCTACCGAAATCATTCCGCAGCAAAAATATCAATAAAACACTGAACGCTCACATTCCCGCTTTGGGAGCCATTACATTTTCCCGCGCAAACACGAGCCAACCAAAATGGCCGAAAACTTAAAAAGCCCTCCCTCGCCGCAAGAGGACAGTTTATTTTTTTTTATTATGGCTAATAGACATCACAATCCAGTGGTTTTGGAAACGTTTTATGTGATTTGCTTTTGGTCGTTTTATTGGTTAATAAATAAATAATTTCGGTCGTGAGATGAGGGCGGAATTCCCTGCTAAGTAATGTGAAGGTATCCTCTGTGTATCGTTACGTTTTTTCGTTATTTATCAATGATAGACGCTTCTTTTTGAAAAAGTTGGAGCCTGAGACATTATTTCTCTCCACGATATATTGTATGACCGAAGCGTCTACCACAAAGACATGGGCGGATGGACATGAAGAAAACTACAAGCGTAAGAGGTTCCTCGTTGATTTGACTACGAAATTTTATTACATTTTTAGCCTTTGTTATTCTAGTTTATAAGCTACAATGCTGCCAAGTTTCATCAAAATCCGTCCAGTACTTTTTGCGTGAAAGAAGGTCAAACGTCCATCCATACATCCATTCAAACGTTCCCATTTATAATATTAGTAGGATAAGTCCAGTGTCCTGATTTGCTGCAATAATTTTGTGCCGATATTATGTGGTAACGGTACTTACTAACTTAATTGTACCTAAACTTACAAATTTCAACATACTTCTTCTTAAATCAGTAATAATTTACGGAAGCGCCTGATCACGCAAAAAGGGAACCTATAGCTGTATAAGTGTCCATACATTTACTCATCATTTTTCTAATAATCTATAAAATGTTTTGAAATTTAAACATGCTTTACCTTCAACTTCTCTAAAACGATGCGAATGTCAAGAAAAGGGCAATGGTTTTGCTTGCTTACCAGTAGTT
Organism: Conopomorpha cramerella; assembly: GCA_012932125.1. Lineage (NCBI taxonomy): Eukaryota > Metazoa > Arthropoda > Insecta > Lepidoptera > Gracillariidae > Conopomorpha > Conopomorpha cramerella. The sequence continues at coordinate 20,685 of SJJU01070167.1, forward strand.
ATTACGAATTAGAAGGTAGTAATCGATTCTCGTCAATGCCACGTCCCAACAACAAAAGACACGGAGTCCCCTTATCCCGTCCCCAATACTCGGGTCGCCGGTGTTCAGGGGTATTTATTAGAGGTAATTAAAAAGAAAACAGACAAACGCCTGCAGCTGACCAAGACGTGCTTCGAAAACCTTAACATGGGGAAATAGTGTTGGGCGTTGTACGTGTTGGTTTATCGATGTATTGTATGTTGTGAGTTTATGGGTGGAGACGAATCCAGAGACGAATTTCGAAAACTGGGAGTGATCTAATTACGGAAACTATCCACAGATGTTGTATAGCTAGTCTTCATAAACCGATCCTGGTGAGTCTCCAATACTGCGTGTAGATTGACATAGAGCAATGCCCTTAGAAACATTGTTGGGCTCGTCGATATAAACATTGTTGGGCTTGCCAATATTTTTACCCGCATTGTCACCTTAGTAAAAGTAAAAATTATCAATATTGACAAACCCAATAACCTTTCTAATACTATTTCTCGTGGTCATTTTACACGCAGTATTTATTCTATGTGAAAAAAAAATGTGAATTATTTTTAAAACTATGAGCTTTTAAGACAACTAGAAATAATAAAAACTACCTTATAAGCTATTATGTAACAAATTTAGATATCGAACTTTGGTTTTTGTTGTTTTCAATATTTCATATTTTACTACAGTTTCGATTTTATCTCTTTTACAGCGTATGTAATGGAAATGTATTGCTGTGGTATTGATTCATTTCGTTTTGGATTCTAAATAAATATTTGAATTCGTAATTACAATTTTTGCTTTTCCGTGCAATGTAAGGGCAAAATAGTTCTAGTTTTGACTAGTAACATAATATTGTTTGAGCGGCTGTGCGAACTCTATAATGGAGATAGATTTAGTTATATAGCCTCATCATCATCAGCCACATGAAGTTCCCCAATGGTTGACATTTGGAGGGAAATGTCACTAATCGCCAAGCTTGGCAGGCGGATTGGCGAACGCAGTGGTGTTGTGGTTTAACTCCCAAAGAGCGCTTCTGCCCGTGCTCTGGAGAGTTCTCTCAGTCGCTTCGCACACACCCCGCGTTAGGAAAAGTTGGGCTGGGGTGGTGACACATGTGCTCTATTCGCCGTCACCACGCGGCACCATACCAAATATCACACAGACTTAAAAAATTTCGGTGAACAGTGGGAATTTCCTTAGCAAGCAAATGCGCCTACCCCCATTTAGTGTAATTTTTCTATTGAACATGCTAAAGTAGGTGTACATTATTGTTAATAATGTATATTGGCAAAACAACGTTTGCCGTGTAAATTAGTATTCAATAAAATTCTGAATAAAACGAGTAGTACTCATAGTATAGTCTTAGCTATTAAAATGAACTGAAAAACTCAGTCGAGGTCGGACCGATTACACAAAATGGTGATCTTAAACGGTAAACAACAAGAAAAAAACATATAAATAAAACACATACAAACTTCGATATCCTAGCACTATCCCATCCCTAGAAGTAGATCGCAAGTCGCACGAACCAAAGAGAACTTTTATCAGTCGTCCGATAGGAAGGACTACTGCCTTCGAGACGTTATTTATTGCCTCCCAGCTTGGTCAATACCAGCCTGTAAACCTTGTACTTGCATTTTGTGCTTTATCTTCAAACTAGTAAAGTTCAGAATTGAAGCTATTCAATAAGAACCCCTTTTTTCACACTACTTCATGTTATTAGGTGGGTTGGGAGGAGAGTGGTACTGGCATTTGACACTTTTTCGATGAGCTATTTATAAAATCGAATATTTACTGCTTTCTACAAAAATGTATTATCCATTACTTCGTAAGTTTGTTTGTTACAAATTCGCGCAAAATGTGTGTGATCCTAAAGTTATATCCATCCTCTTTTGTTTATGTATATATTTATTCACAAATTTAAGAACTAACACACTAAGACAAGAAAAGAAACACAAATGAAAATAACGACATCTATACATTATATAAAAATTTAAAATCCGGAACGGGTGGACCGATTTCGCTAATTCTTCCTTTGTTGTGCTTATTAATGATAGCAGAAGGTTCTTATGACAGAAAAAAAATGACATACACTGTTGGGCAGGCCTCCCTGGTTATTTTATATTCATATTAATAGTTAAGACAGGACAACGTCTGTCGAGTCCACTAGTTGTACAATATAAACACAATTATTACACAGAAACAAATGACGATATAGTAAAACAAAAAATAACTAATAAAAACTAAAGAAAATAAGCGTGTACCAGGTCTCAGGCTAGTATTATATAAGCATCCGACTCAGCATAATGCCACAGTTTCCTGCAGCGCTCGCTGGTGTGGATCACGGACATGGGTTGGGTGTATGTATGTATGTATGTATACATTCACGCGAAAAATAATCGTACTTAATTCACCGATCATCATGAAACTTTGTGCCTACACAATATATTATGTAGAGTTACCTGTTAGATGTTAAATTGACTACTATTTTATCACGAAATTCCTAAGGGAACGTAGTACCGCGGGGTACCTACAGCTAGCACTTTATAATGTACGTATAGGTTATAGTAGATTCCCCGAGACTTCAACTGGGCATTCTCAGTTAATTTACACTATAGTACCTAGCCTATTTTTTTTTTTACTAATTATTGTCCAAGTTAGTCATTTTAATATTTCAATTTATCAAAATCCGTCCTAAAACATTAGATAAGACAACCGTATATAGAAACCACTCTAACACGCTCTTATTTTATAACTTTACCTTTGGTCCCATCTATTCCACCCAATTTCGTAAAGAAAGCATCTTCAAGACGAATATAAAATAAGGGAATGACGTACGAGCCACCCGGGAGCACCACTAGCGGCCAAACGCTACGGAACCCACAACATACTTCAAACGAGCGGCCAAACATTACCATTCCCAGCATTTGCACCTTCTCGTTGCACTGGAAAATTTTGAAAATGTGGAATTTTCTGTTGAGCAATCGCTTCAGAGCGCCTGACGTTTGATTTATACTGCGCAACTCGTTGCTAGTAGGTTACCACGCTAACTATTGCTATTTCATTTATTCAGGCGTCGCCAACCGATTTCTTCTTTCTAGTTTCGCGATTGTTAAGGTAAATGATTGTTTGATGAATGTGAATGAATTGATAAATGATTTATTTATATTTATTGCCATATATCATTTATTGCCATTTATTTAGTTCCTTCTGTAAAATTTATTGTCAATTGTAAATTTATTGACAATATTGGTAATATATGAAGCCGAAAGTGGTAATATGCTCTGGCAGAAAGCTGTATCTACCCACGTACATAATTTTAGTTTAAAAAAAAGTGAACAGAAAGTAGGTAGGTATGACAATTGTTTAGATACGTTAGTTTCGCACT
>SJJU01070172.1:0-49571 GCA_012932125.1 Conopomorpha cramerella
GGCCTTACATTCCTTACTGTAACAGTACTCTAGGTTGCTTTAAACCGGGACTTCTCCATTAAAGCCAGTCGAAGTCGATTAAACGATTCATCCTGTCTCGAATTACATTAGAAAAATGTCCGCGGCGCAGTTCCATTCTGCGGTCCGACAGTGTTGAATTAGAAAAGCGGCACAGTTGAATTAGTGGTCAAAAACAAAGCTTGTTTTTCCGAAAACGGGCTGCGGGTTCGTTTCTCGCTTCAGGTGTAATGCTTTAGCTGAGGCAGACAAGAAAATTAAAAAAATGTTTCCAAATAACATAGACCCACGCGTTTATAGCATATTCGGTAAATAAACAAAGTACAGAATAGCCAAGGCTTCTACTGTACATACAGTGCAGAGTTAAAAGCACAAATAAAACTTATGTCTCGAGGAGGGGAGCTGGAAGAAGTTAGACTATTAACCCAAACCGGAGCTCGCTGTAAGCGAGCTGCAACTTCAACTTTAGGGTTTCCGGTATTTCATGACGGGATTTTCCGCTACTCTCGATTTTACACGTCGAAAAACAAACAATTGTGAATTTTTTATTGTTATACTAAATACAATATGTACCCTGGCCATGTTAGCCTTAGTACTCGTAGGGAATTGGGGACAAAGTATGACCCATGTGTTATAGCGATGTAAAGTTTCATTGAAATCCGTAAAGCAGTTTTTGTGTAGATGAGTAGCAAACATCCAAACGTCCGCGTTCATAATATTAGTAGGAGAACTGGCCTAATGAATAACCGAACATTCGATTTAGTAAAAACACTTAAACGGTCACATTAGCCTACCTCAAAATAGGAAATAAAACGTAGATTACGCTAACGGGACTTTACTAGTGTTATGTCAAAATCTTCGCGTGTAATTACGACAAAACACATTATAAAATCGTAAGGTTTTTTTTCGTTTCCCCGTAGGTATCACAACACAGGGGCGGTATATACAGCTCAATAGATTTTAATCCGATTACAGCTTATTAGGGTGAAAAATATAAGAAGGGGGGCTTATGCCTTTATACTTGTGAATCACGAAATAGGTCACTGCACTTGCTATAGGTACTTTGGGAGTACCTACATGAAAATATTTTACAGATCGAGCTGGCTGTTTGCCATCACCCAATGCTGTTTAATTGTCTCGCGGGTGATGTGCCTCTGGTTTCATTTAGTCCCTTAGCGAACAACACCGCTTAAGTAGAAAAATGGCGATTTTTTACATTTTAATGCCATTGGATGAAGCTGCGCATTGCGCGTCGAATGGGTCTCATGAAATAGATTTCAACCAATCAGAAGCCGTAATTTAATAAAATAGTGACATCGCTCAAGTCGGTTGGCGTCGCAATCAGCAACAGTTTTTTTCGTCTCTTGTAATGTTGGTAAAAATGACTTAAGCGGTGTTGTAAGCTAAGGGACGATATGTGAATTGTGTAGCCTTTACACAAATAATAAACTTATTCATTACTTTCTGCCAGTTCCAATTGCATTAAATCAAAAGTGTCTAGGGATCAAGTACATTTTAGCAGATTGCAATCAAGAATATATTTTACAAAAACTGAATTCATTCATAATTTATTCAAAATGTGGTGATAAGTCATTGATACAGGCATGGGGAATTATGTACAAGACCAATCCAGAAGATTAGATTTGATTTAAATACATTAAGATTTTTTTCGAGCTAAAAATGTTCTTGATCCCTAGATACTTTTGATGTGTATAATTATTCAAACTGTTTCGCCGAGTTGGTATTCGATATATCACGAGGCTCTAACGATGAATTAATATGCAGTTAAAAGGTTAATTTCCTGCGCCATCCAGTTGCCCATCAGACTAGAGGCAGCCCTAAGATAACGTTCATCTATGAATTAATTGCGGCGTTTAAAACTTCTCCTAGTGTCTGAGTTTACCGTGAACGCTCGCCAAGTATTTTACTCTGTATTTCATCGTTCTGAATATAATTTTAATTTGTTGCAGGTATTCTACGATATATTAAAAAAAAATTAAGGTAACTGAAGGTAAATACAATATTTACTTTGAAACAACCTTGAACGTGAGTTTTATCGTTTTTTTTTTTTACAGAACATTTCTCATGTTCAATGTGATATTTTGTTATGTTATCTGCAATATTAATGACAAATTATGGCTAAGGCTATGGAAATTGCACATGGTCTCAGAATCAGATTTCCGTGCAAAACTCAAGTGGTTTTATGGACCATTCCATCGTAGACTGTGTTTCCTGCTCAGTACAGTCTAAAGGTCTTCATGTCGCGGGTGAATAGGTACCTAATGAACAAGTGTGTTCCATCGTAGAACACATCGCTGCTTAACATCAGACAGGATGGTGGTCAAACGCTTGTTCAGTGATAAAAAATACTGCTTAACATCAGACAGGATGGTAGTCAAACGATTCTTCACTGTGTTTAAAAAATAAAACACAATTCTTTTTAAGCTCAATCAATATTGGCATCCCAACCAGATGCAGTAAATATACGATGGTGAATATTTAGCCAGACAGATATGATTGCTCGCCAACTTCATATTATATTAATTCCACAGTTCAAACAGCGCATCACAACATTACTAAAGCGAAACGTGCTAGGGTTTAACACGGTGAGTGTATAGCTAGCAAGCGTCGTCGGTGGCGGCGGTCGCACGCACGAGTGCCCAGCGCCGGCGCAGCAGCTGCCCCGCTACAGCTGATCGACATGTGGCCAACGTTCAGCCTGACCGTTCCCACGTTCCAGCACCAGAACACTACATAGTAACAACTGCAGGTGACTGCGGCCGGCTTGTTTACGGTGCACGCTGTATTTGGTCAAGTTATGTGTGGTATGATCAGTGACGTATATACCAACCTATTATGTTTAGATCGTTAAATGGATTCTTAGTAACTTTGTCACGTAACGTATGACCTGAGTGCAAAAATATTCTGGTAGAAGAGCTTAATTGCTGTTTTATCTTAGTTGAATGCGTGTTTGTTGTGTGTGTTTGAAATTCGTATCTTGACAGAGTTCTATTCAATCTATTGTGGATCACGAACTTAAAACATCTTACTCGTCAATCCTCTTCATAACATTGATCTGTTCTCAGACAGATCGGTTATCAGAAGCTGCACTATATTCACATATATCAACTAAATCCGAGGACATTACATACAGAAAGAAAGAGAAAGAAAAGGTATTTATACGTCCAACACAGATTGAGCACCCAATTATAAAAACTTATGTAAGTAAGACGTTGGATAACACAGTAAATGTAATAAGGTAACAAAAGAAACAGTAGGTATATACTAGGACCTGAGGTAAACACAACAAAAGTACACGATAACCTAAACTACTTTCAAACATATATTTGGAACACATTATTTTTATATCCAGTCAGCTCATAGATATACCGTGCTAAACGTTCCATTATGACATGTGGCGAGAGTGGACTATACCCTTTTTCACGGCTGAAGAGCCCTGACAGTTTACTAGATTTCTGAATTAGCGGGTCTTTTTCAATACAGCCTAAAAATTAACTAAACTACAATTTGAAAAGAAATATTCGTCCTACAAAAACTGCGAAATTTTTGCTGAAATGTATGTCTATATACTTCATTGTGTGAAAACATTATCAAGAGTGTCAGGGCTCTTCAGCCAGTCAGAAAAAATAGAGGTACTGACCCTTGCACTCCTTGCGCACGGAGACGCGGAGGTGCGCCGGCTCCAGCACTCCGGTGTTCGCGTTGGCGCACATCTTGCACACGAACGAGAACTTGGCGTTCCATCGCACTGCGTGGTTGCGGACCTCCTCCCTGAAAAGAACAAACAACATATTTAACACTGTAGAGCGTCTGTAGTCCAGTTGGTCGGATACTTGCCTTGTAACCGGGAGGTCCCGGGTTCGAGTTCGGCTACTGGACGTGTACCAATGGGACTCTTTTTCAGAGCCTATGTACGCAACGCAACGCTCGTACGGTGAAGGACAACATCGTGATGAAACCCGCACACCACAAGGTGTGTGAACCCTATAACGGCGATGGGCTCACCCCCTGTCACGTTGGGTTAAATACGCTCGGTGAACCGTGGGTACTTGCTTTAGCAAGTGCCTCTGCCTACCCCTCTTTGGGATTAAAGGCGTGAAGTGTGTACTTACTTGTATTATACTCTTTAAATCGTACTTATTTTTCTTTTCCAAAACCACTGTTAACACCATCCTGTCTGATGTCTACGCTTGTTCATTAGGTACCTACCTACCTATCTTTTTACCCGTGACATGAATACTTTCAGACTGTTAAATATTCATAATTAACACAGGTTCGTAATACTTTATGGGAAGATTCGTGACTTCTGGCCTAAGAATGTTGGGGCTTTGATGTCCAAATAATCTCGTGAGCACTCGGCATACATAATAATGTATGCATATAAATAAGGTATGCCGAGGTAGGTCACCCCTTTCGGAAGAGTATATTTTTCCCTACTGTATTTCTTCTTCATAATTTTTACCTAGACCAAAACGGGAATGGAGAATTGCAAAGGCTCTCATGCACACACAAGTTTTCATATAAAAATAATTGAAACATATTTATGCAACGCTGAATAAAAACATCACAAAGGGAAATAAAGACGGCGCAGTAGTGTGTGCATAGCACAGACGTTAAATTGATATACTTAATAGTCGCATTACGTCGTACATTTCTCGTCACGCGATATTCATACGCTCGATAAAGTATCAAAAATAACAATTTCTATAGGCGGATAATATTTGCCATCAAGATACGTTACGTGCGTCAGGTGGGGCTGGTAGATTGGAGTAGGAGGCAATGTTTACCTATAGCACGAATTGCTGACAGCGTAAATTTATTGTTCAGCATTTATTACCAAGGGAACAGAAAACACGTATTTTCATAATTTCGCCTAGTGAAACAATATTTTTATTTGTTACCAGCGGCCTGCGGTGTTACTTGCATTAATACCATCCCCGATGTCGTACATCAGGTTTTAATCCATCATCCCGTCGCTTTTCGTCTACGTTCCACGAGTAGTTTTTTTTATAACATTGGTAGGTTTAGTCAAATTGTCTCGACATGGGACACAGCAATGGTCTTAGAAACGTTGTTGGGTTGGTCCATATGAACAACTTTTACTAAGGATACAACGTACCCATAGAAAATGTCTTCTCCCGAGGCAAAAATTATCTATTTTGCAGTTTTCCTGCAATGTCGCCATAGCAAAAGTTGTTCATATTGACGAGCCCAACAACGTATCTAAGACCATTGCTCGGGGCTCCTTTTACACGCAGTATACCTGTCTTAAATTTAATTTTCAGTTATTTGAATAGGTATTGTACAGACAGCAGACCTGCTTTGTGACGGGGCCCAACACGCCATTGCATCATCTTGCAAAACATAAACAAATTCATCTTCTTTGATGTTCTATACGCATTCGGTGGAGAACACTTTCATGTGAACACATCACACAACTGATCAGAAACTAATTTGTTTATAGTATATTCATGTGTTTAAAAAAAGAAGTTTATTCTTTAAGATACTGTCATTCGCCAGATTTTACAGGTGTTTTTGACGTGAATACGTCATCGCGTTATGGCATGCCCACTTTTTCAGGATATTTTAGTACAAATCAGATATACACCAGTGGCGTGCACACTATATAGGCAAAAAGACCCTGCCTACCTTAATATTGTGGTTATCCGACCTAATAGTAGAGTTATAGCTAGATCCTTTTTTGTTGTACTCACGACACAGGCTAACGAAGATCCTGTGTTTTGTGGGTGAGTAGATAGGTAGGTACCTATATTTCATAAAGACAAGATACCTTAGCAGTTATGCATATTACATATGTGTCAATCCGTGTGGATTATTGCCTACCTTGTTGTCAAAGCCAGTGCACGCCACTGTACGATGCAAACTCGGCACCCAAGTTATTTATTTATTGCAACTTACAACTGTACAAAAAGTATGTGATGGCACGAAACTGGCATACAGTAAATATTTTCATTTTAGTGTAACAGGCGCAGAGATCTGTCAAGACCGGGTGGAATTACTACCAGTGGCGTGTGTAGGCAGACGACGTAATGTGCGTCTTCAAAACACGCACACGTGTTCCGCTAAGTGTGTACAGTGACGCGCGTGCCTAAACAAAACATATACGCCAGATAAAGATATTTCATTAGATAATGTCAATGGTGATAAAATGTTTTTGTTGAAACATGTCAAGTTTATAAATAAACTAGCTGTCCCGGCTAAAAATTGTTTTGCCATAATAAGTTGCCTTTGCACCCGGTGTATTGGGAGAAATACAACTGGTAGATATATAAAAATAGATAGTAGCCGATTCTCAGACCTACTGAATACGCATATAAAATTTGGTAAAGCCGTTTCGGAGGAGTACGGTAACTAACATTGTAACATGGAAATTTTTATATTAGATTTTGGCATTGGAATGTTGGGTAGATACCTATTCAATTAGAGCGGTAGGAATCTAAACTAATGTTATAAAAAGGAATGTTATGTATAAAGAATAAAAGATTTGTATTTTTGAACGTATGTCACGAATAAACATAAGCTACTGGACGGATTTCAAAAATATTTGTGACGTTAGAAAGATCTCTATCACTGAATAATATATGTTATATTTTATTCAGGAAATCTCACGGAAACGTATAACAACCCTTGAAGCGCAGAAACTTACATGTAGCTCTCTAGTAAACTCAAGATACGCTTGGTGAACCGTGAGCATTTGCTTAACAAGTGCCTCTGCCTACCTTGCTTTGGGATTAAAATACGTGACGTGCATTTCATGTTATTTAAACGCGAAATGTTTGCCAAGTTGCGGAAAATGCCCAGAAAAACTAACTAACTAAACGTGAGTAACACCGCGGGGTACAGCTAGTTGATTATATTCTCAAATGTAGACTAGTTGAAGGCGCGGTTGTAGACTCGAAGGTTGTAGGTATGCAGGCTCGAATGCATGCGTCGACCAGTGGTATTTTTTCTTCATATCCCTTATACGCTAACGTAACGATTTACGGTGAAGGAAAAATTCTCGTGGAAACCGTGTGCAAAGATTTATTTAATGAGCCTTTAGGTTAAATGCGGCCAGTGTGTGCCGGACATTTGCTTAGCATTTGCCTCTGTGATTAAAAAACCTGAATATATTTGCATAGTAATATTGAAACGTTGTAGTCGGCTATTTATTTATTTATTTTATAGTATACAAATAGTTTCCAAGCACTTACAAGATATACGGCCTTACCTCTATTAAATTCACTCAGCCTAACAAATAAAGGCGGTACAACTAACAAAAGCTCAATGCTCATGTGAGATACGAAATTGAACTTTTTTTTTTTCAGTAGGCCTGTAAGAACTTTGGTAAGTGCACCGCGGTTTATTGTGAAGAGGACTTCAAATTATATTTTACAAGACAGATTTTGGCCTGCCGTTACAGATCCACCTGTTACTTTCCACGAAAACACTGTCGTGATTGTGAAATATACTCTGGCCACGATCAAGTGAGAGAAGAGCAATTAAAAAACAATTACACGTCTAACTCTCGTTCGGCCAGTTTTAGTTAAATCTCGACTGTAAATGTACATAGAAAAAGTACGACGGCGTCGACACGGCAGCCGCGGCCACGGAGCCATTACGCGTAACGACATTTTAATTCAAACCATTAAAATGGATTCTATTTCCAAGTAAGATCGTCACTCAGCCACGTAATTAATTGGAGCAAACACAAAGGTCACCACGAAAGTAATTAAACGGAGGCGTTATTGGTACGAAAACAAATAAGCTACTAACAATAGATATAATATAGTTTATAAATAAAGTAGGTACATTATGGTTTCGTCGAATCCAACTAATGCCTTTTTATTTAAAAAAAAACAATAACTTGTTATCCAATCATATTTTTCACACGTCTGATTTCCTTTTATTTACACCCATCTACTGGCGACCTACCCACTTTTTTTCGTACACATTATGCATCCTACCGTACTTCCTCTTTTCATCATTCACATCAGCATGAAATTACCGTCAAAATAAATTAACTTCTACGTAATTACGTGTAAAGGAACGCTGTAACAAAGAAAAGCACAAAAGACAAGACAATAATAGTACAAGTAGCTACCCAAACGATATCCATCGTACACGATAAATCACACATTTTCCTCACTCGCCGTCACGGCCAACGGCATAACTCACTATTACAACAATATGTGCTACGCTACGTAGTAAATGACCTACTAGTTGTAATGAAAGAAAAAGCCACCGTGGGCCAAACTTCCGATGAAGCCTTGGCAAATGACGTATTGGGGAAATACGACCTTCAATCTTTATCCTGGTAGACATCGGAGAGGGGAGGTCACGTAGGTATTCATAAATGTGATGGAAAAATATTTTGTGGACAAAGTGCCACATAAACTTAAATTAATCAATTTCGAAAGAAGTCAAGGTCTTTACAAATCGTCAAACTCTCTGTCGGGTATAAATAAATAAATATTTTACAACAACACACACATTGCCTTCACCCCATGTTAAGTAGCTAAAGCACTTGTGTTATGGAAATCAGACAACGAGATATATTTACTTATATTATATTTTTTTTAATTTAAATACATACTTATATAAATAAACACCCAGACACATCCAACAAGTACTTAAAAGCTCATCACCTATAAGCGGCACCTGTTAGCGGTGGGAATCGAACCCACGACCCTACGGAGCAGAGGCAGACATGCTGACCGCTACACCAACGGGCCGATGTGTCTTCTATTTTAACCGGATCTAAGCAAAGGATAACAAAGTCTTTCGATCTCCGGCACTAACGTAATAATCTCAATTTCCTACCATTATCTATGCAAATTAAGGCGGGCCGCACCTTCAAAGCTATCATCCACTTACGTGCGCTGTCAAAACTAACATCGAGGGTGACTCCGCAATTTTCAGAGGCAAAAGAATAATACCTACATTATGGCGGACTATAAAGAGTAGACACAAACTTGACGTCAATGTACGTCAAATGGCGCCCTTAGCTAAAGCGCCAATCAAGTAAAGTGTTAGAAATTGTGTCTGATATAAATGACTAGATATACCATAAAGATCACGCTAAGTTAAAATGATTACCCCCGACCCTCCCTCCCGTTTATACCCCGAGGAAGCAAAGCAATGAGCAGAAGTAATCAAAATTCCCGTCATCCCTTGCTCGGGCAGAGACTAATCCAATAGCACCGGGGCCCGGCATATGCAGCTGTCTTCAGAGATAACTCAATTGAACTACCGCCCGCCCTGCTTCGCCCGCCTCAAACCTGTTTATCTACGCGCCGGTGACTATCGAATCTATTAATCTGCGATTAATTTATTTTCAACGATTGTTTTCCACGTAAATACTTGAAACCATTCGTGTGGCCACAGTTTAAGGCGAAAACTATAAAATTAACTACTTAGTAAGAATATGAGAAGACCGCTTACATTTCGCTGGGACATTCCTACAACAAAGTACAAAATGTGCGTCAGTTACAAGCACGTGAGCTTCATTCCACGTATTACTAATGACAATTTATATATGTTCATGTATTACAAAAACATTTTATGACGGGGGACTGTTGAGTCGGTATTTAAAAAAACAGTATTCGCGACCGAATGACGATTGGGAAAATACACATGTCAATACATTATTATGAGTTATGACCTTATGCAGACAGTGTATAGATAATGCAGTGCTTAAAACTCAGCGGCGAGTGCACGCTGGTGACGAAACGCTTAATACATAGTTTCCTCACAGTCTACAATCACAGTCCTTGGATTCATTACAAGTGCGCGTAATCCTCTTAGGTCCACTGTCGGTCTGAGGTCACGTTTGCTGACGTCGCCGAACCTGCCGGACTCTCGTGGATTACTGACTGATCATATGCCAGATTGCTGATGAGTATAAATATGAAGGGTGCAGGCAAAGGAATGTCACTTTTTTTGTCGTATTCAATTGGAGGAAACTTATTGTCTATGGTACTTTTATTCCGAAACATTAGCTTTTGAAGAAAACAACTGGATAGCGCAGAAAGGCGGTTTTGTTTTTGGTTGAAAGGAAAAAACTAGGAATGTCCATGACTTTCAAACTTTTGAATGTGTATTTCTCAAAATCAACTCATTAGGACATTTCCTATTCTTTGCCTGTACCCTTCATAATTATTATAGTTAGTGAAATCTTCGCTATCGACTCTGTTATAAAACGTCTGCGCATAAATATTTTTGCTCACCTTAATTATAATATAAGTTATGTTAAGTATAATTATGTATTAGATCTTTGGAAAATTTGTTTTAATTGTTAAATTGTGCACACATCCGCAAGATGAACCTACGATGCACGCAACACAATCAATAATCAACTAGATTGCGTATAAAGTCCTGGATGGCGCCGCACAGGTCCCGAGTTCATTTCGCCGGCCCTTGGCAAACAGTTTGTTCCAATTGCCATTGTTTAATTGGAACAAACAACATGGGGACACACAATACGACGCCAGATAATTGCCGCTGCCCCGCGCGGACCCCCGTGACGTGCACGTCACATCAAAGGGCAGCAGGTGGGCAGCGGACGGGAATCTGGAGCAAGGTCGCGCGGGAAATCCGGCGAACCCATTTTTTATTGACAGCCATGCAGATTACGATAAAAAACATCTCTTGTGTCCAATATAAACACACTCGCTTTAGCTGTCAATAAAGATTTTTACACATGATGGGGAAATATTTACTTTGTTTTATCACTTTGAACAAGCGTTTGACCACCATCCTGCCTGATGTTAAGCAGCGATGTGGTCTACGATGGAGCACACTTGTTCATTAGGTACCTATTCACCCCAGTGACTTGAAGACCTTCAGACTATACTGAGCAGGAAACACAGACTTCGGCAAGTCATTCCACATCCTGGCAGTTAGCACTATGAAAGTAGACGCAAAGCGTTTGGTTCGCGTAAATGGTAATCCACCTGGTATGGATGACATTTTGCAGTTTACTTTTAGTCTGTTTTTCTTTCTCTATAGGTCCTACATATAGTTTTACGTGTAGAATGGAGAATTAGTGTATTCGACGACGTATGTGTAGTTATCAATGTGCAAATAATACGTAATTTACAGTGGGCACGCAAATACCGCAGTCTCTGGGCGAGATAAGACAGGAAATACAATTTGGCATGCGGAAAACCGGCAAAATTTATTTCATCGTGTGGCAGTATTAAAAAAAACACAAATGGGTTCAAGCACAAGCTCACGTCGGGCACAACGCTGTGTGATGCAACTAGTAATTGGAGCAGAAGCTCGAAGCTCCGATAAACGTGCAGCTTTACTATTTGCTGGAAAACACATACAACAGTGCTTTGAGTTGCTATGAAATTGCAAGCTTCATCGGCTACGGGCCGGTGGCGGCTTCGGCGGCGGCTGTTACTGGTGGAAATGATGCAGAAGCGTTTCAGCCAGCGCCAATACTTCACGTGAACGTACTGTCACGCATCACTGGCTACCGAATCTACATACGCCGTGCACGCAGATGTTTTTCGGACGGCGTGTAATAACAACGAGCGAAGTCTATATACATTAACCGTACGATGACATCGCTTATTAGAAACTGTGAAGGGCGGTCTTTCACAGTGCAAATATTGTCAACTGAATCGCTTTTAAAAATAGACTATGTAGTTGTTACTGTGTATAAATAAAATACCATTTTATTTAAGTTTTTTGTCTCTACAGTGGGATGATGGGATCCTTACTAATTGTTTTGTCTTTTGAATAAATTAATTGTTTTCTTTATTTCGTTTGCACACTTCAAGGAAATGATCAAATGCCACAAAAGTACAAAGCATTGATTAACAGCATCAGTTTATTGTTTTTTGATCTTACATGCATATACAGTAAGGGGTAAAAATGCAGTATCAATACATAGAAAACAAAATCGCCTCCCGCTGTCTGTCCCTATGTATACTCGTATCTTTGAAAATACGCAACGGATTTTATGCGAGTTTCTTGAGGAAGGTTTATACATATAAATATGATACATGCATATAATAGCAGAGAAACACTGTTAATAAAATAGTGTATATTGGCAAAACCACGTCTGTCGGGTCAGCTAGTTTTTCATAAAATACAAAGACACAGAACTCCGCAGTTCGTTAATTTCCACTTTTATTCGACTTTATACCTACCGTAAGTCAGAATACGTATTATGTACATGTATATCTGGCACGGGTTGCACACACTGCATGTGATTGAATCGAAATATATGATTACGACTGCGTAAATAAAAGATTGCAGCAAATAATTGGCAGGTTGCCGTGTTCAGCATAATGGAGACGCTGTTACTGTCACGGTCGGGATTGGTGAACGTTGATCAAATTCCAATGTATGTAATTGTTAAAAACGTTTATTCCAGTGCTGATATGAATGTTGTATTTCTATCATTAAACGACGCCAATGAAGCGTAGATACCCGAAATATGAAAGGGTTTATTGGACGATGTGCTGGCAATATAATTATCATTGATATCTTTACTACTTGTTCATATAAATAACCAAGAGGCAAGCTAAAGTTACTAGTGGACGCCCCGCGATTTCATTCGCGTAGTTTAGTAGTACCTGCATCCCAAATTCCAAGCGATTTTTTTTATTTTTCTCTACCTTGGACCTTCACTGAATTCCACAAATAATTCAAGACCAAAATTAGCCAAATCGGTAAAGGCATTGTTGAGTTATAACATTACAATGCAAAGTGACATTGATTTTTATATATACAGATGTTGCAATATACACGAGCATTCTTAACATTTCTTTGCATCATTTTTTATAAATAATCAGGGAATCGTGTAAGCGAGTTTACGCATGTAACAAAGTTCATCTCTACAAGGCTGTATTAGAACGGCTACGTTCTGACGTATACGTGCCTATTCAAACGGTAATCAATGAAGTCATCAGCATAATGCGGATCGTGCATCACAAGCCGCTAATAAATGCCAGTTTTAGCTACCTATGTCATTGTCGTATCTAGGAGTAAGTGCCAGCCGATGATGTTATACTATACGTATAGACTCGAGGCGGCGGCTCTGTCGCTCGGTGTGACGCGCCCGGGCACCGCACAAACTGTGGGCGGACGTTTTGCCAACAAGCTTCACCTACGCTACTGTAACACCCTTTATAAGAAAAATCTCTCGCTATTGAAGCTGTGTTCAAGAACAATACACGGAACGGAGAACACGCTAATACACCGCCGGTGTGGAAATGGATCAATGCCACTTATAATATTTACAATCGAGGTCTTTGTCCGCGAGAGTTTGGACACAACATCACTATGGTAACACGTAATAAGTTTTTTTTTATTCCGCCGTTAAATGGAAGCGCGCTCGCGCATGAGTAAGACAGATAACATCTCAACCATCAGTACAAAAGAGTAATGTCCGGCATTGACAATCAACGTCTATTTCAGTATTTGTTTATCACTACTACATCATAATGACGCACACGTGACTGCGGCGGTCGACGGCGGATCGCCGCCGCCGCTCCGCCCCGGCCAATCCGCCATACCTACTCGCAGCTTCGCTTCCAACAACAATTAGTAAGCATATTAATGAGACTAGTGGAAACTGACCATTTACTAAATAATTCAGCAAGGTCGCCACGCGAATCAGGCGAGAGGCCGGCGCGGTGAACCTTCGCAGTTTCCCTTCCCAGTTTATGTACGACGTATAATTGAACGTCGAGGCCTAAACGCTTTCCAAATCGGATCATAGCACGTAATTTCAGCGGGTCTACTCACTCGCGATAGGTAATTAGTAGAGTGGAAACCGTGGCAATGGCGGGGCCCATGTTTGACAACAATATAAAGTTAGGCCGCACATATACGTATTGACAAACACGGGTCAACGTTTTGGAAATTCAGTACAAAGAAAAGTATAAGAGCACTGAATTCAGAGTTTGCAGCATGTCCAATGTTGGCATAATGTGCATTCAAGCGGAGAAGCGTTTGGAGTTTACTTTTTAAAATAAGAATGAATTACATTTAACACTGACAATTATTCATCGATGTCAGTCTATTGTGATGCAAAGCGTTGACGTAATCAATTATTTTTGTAACAGATGTTATAATAAGTGCTAGAGAGTTGAGCAAGAATATTTTATGGGCTTTGTCTCGTGATCCATATATTTTATTGGCTCAGAACCCTTGTTCGAGCGCACGTTCCTCTAGGATGTCGCAAGCCCGTTAACCTATTTCCCGAGGATCGTGATGCAAGTAATTACGCGAGACTTTATACCGATAACAGTGTAAAGGCCCGTTTTCATATCTTGTGAAACTTTAGTAAGTGTGCCATCATCTTGATCTTTTGCGAACATTCAGACCAGTTCTGCGAATATTTTCGAACCTTATATAGTCATAAGAGTCACGCTTGTTATCCCGTTAAGGGTAAAACAGTCATAATTGAAAACTACACCCACATCTCACTAGGAAATTACAACCCCGACACATAGGCTACACAAAATTCTATTATGACAGTTTCCATCCAGAAGTAAACCATCAAGAAGCAAGACGAAGCCTAAAACAACAAGCAGCAGCGTCTAGTTAAAAGACACTTGGCATACCGACATCGAAGATTCAAAAATGGGCAATCGAGCTAAATGGTAATTGTGCGAATAAAGTTTAGTGGCCTCAGGTCAAGCCACAATTACTGGTAATGACTGAATCAGTGGACCTTCGAGAAAACACTTTCATTATGCATCCGTTTCTTGAATCAATTGAACGAGATTTTAAAGAATCACAAAATTAGATTAACCTGAAAATATTCGTGAAACTAAAAATTATTATGCTGTTTCAACAAGATATGCAGAAATTGATTGGAATTAAAATGCCTTGATGACACACCATCGACTCATGAGCATCACATTCTAGACTTCAATCCTAAAAGTCGTAGAAATTCCACCTGAGCAGAGGAGAGTCCAACAGCTATAATTCTAGAACCGCTTGGGGAAATTGATAAGTTTTTGTTTAGAAATAGATTACGAGTATAACAAGAAAATAAAATAAAAAAAGAAGAACATGTTCGCGATGATAATTACATCACCTACACAATATTAGAATTTCTCAGAATAAATAAATATACAAAAAGAGAAACTGACTGATCTGACATACTAATATCAGCGTTCAAACTAATTTCATAACATCAATAGCTGACTACAAGACCATAACGCATACCAATATGAACATGACACTATCATCTTTATTATGATAGTGTACGTAGCTAAATTCCACAAGGAGCATGTAAATGTCACCGGTGCGATGGCAAATAGCAACGCTATTTACAATAAAGTGTTGTGCTAGTGAATCATCAGTGACAGCCGCCGCAGCTCGCAGCGGGCGCCGCCCACGTGCCACCCGAGGACATACTCACGAACATTCAACTTTCACCTTTACACACCACTTGCATACAACCCCTCTTTCTTAAAAAGCACTTGCTTCAGTAGTGGCAATTGTCATTGTATACTTAAAGACACAAAGAACTGATAAGGGACTTCAATAAGGGCAGTTCAAAAGCAAAAGCCAGGTCTAGGGAAGAAAATCACCAGGTCTAGGCAAGAAAGTCACAAAAAATCACCAGAAAATATGCCAACACCAGTAAGTAGATAATGTACACACATCAAAAGTGTCTAGGGATCAAGTACATTTTAGAAGATTGCAATCAAGAATATATTTTGCAAAAACTGAATTCATTTATAATTTATTCAAAATGTTGATACAGGCATAGGGAATTAGGTAGGAGACCAATCCAGAAGATTAGGTATGATTTAAATAAATTAGATTTTATTTTAGAGCTAAAAATGTTCTTGATCCCTAGACACTTTTGTTGTTGTGTATGTCTAATTACTATGACATCATGGGACTATATTGAGTCCGCAAAAGCGTTGTCATCATCATCCGTATTACTGCAGTTTACATCACGCCGCCGCCGCCGAGTCATTGTGTAGATGATTGTTGCTAATTTAGCGTTTGTTGTATTTGTATTCAGCGGAGATGGCTCGGCGGCGGTTTTGCCGATGTGGCAAGGTCGCGCAAGGCCGTCTGCCCAGACTCGACGGCCGACGGAGCCCCTCCCATGCCGTGGTGAAAGGAGATCAGGCCACCTCTGTCCGATTCTTTTTCTCAATCCACACACTGTAATATCACCCACGGAATGTTGCAAAATTAAGTCGTCTTGCCGCAAATTGTTACGTTGCCCGATATCGTTTGTTGTGCTGCTCTCGTCACAATATGTTTCGCATTGAAATTAAATAAGTGAGTAAGTTTTACACGCACATCGGTGCATCAAACAATGGGGACTGGCACAATATGCTAAATGTATAAGAAAAACCAGACCACGCTCTAGTTTCTAAAAGTCATCACTGTTTTTGCGTGATTGAGTAATGTAGTGTTTGCATACCAATATTATAACTACACACTACTGAGCCAATTAAAGTTATAGAATACATCAGAGCACAATGAATTGTCTTTATAGACGTGACATTATCCAGTGCATGAATATTTAAATTAAGACCAATGATAACAAAAATAATCAGTATTTCGCTCACTATTTATTATTTAGTTCTGTCAATATGCATAAACAGTGCTTCTCTACTATTATATGTAAGAATAAACTTCCACCTCCCTTTTCACGCCCTTAAGGGATGAATTTAACAAAAACCTTTCTTATATCACGTAGCATCATATAAAGAACACCTGTGCAAAAATTCACCTTTCAAGGGTTTGAGCTGGACTTTCAAAAGTCAATGAATGAATCAGTCAGGACTTTAGAGTTTTATACACACCGATATATCGTCGAGCGAGCAAAGTAAATTAGAACGGAACAGGAAGTTTGATCGAAGGTACACGGTCATGAACAAACAAATCAGTACATTGAGGTTAATGAATTGCCGCAAGAGTTGTGCAAACTGACACGTCTGATGATGAAGTAACGCTCGCCGCGCACGAGTTGCTCGGTAGCTTCATTTTACGCCCAATTATTTCAGTACGATTACCGTTCATCACATAAAGGATTATTATTACACGGGATTTAATATTTTAGATCAAACGGTTTAGAATACATTAGGTGCCAGTATACCGTGAAATGAAAATTATCCTCCCAGGTATCTAGCTAGCTCCTTAATTATTGTTGGTTGTGTTATACTGACACCTGGCTCAAGTCACGGTGTACACACTTAACGCCTTTTAATCCCAAAGCGGGGTAGGCAGAGGCACTTGCTTAGGAAGCAAATGCCCACGGTTCACCAAGCGTATTTAACCCAACGTGACAGGGGGTGAGCCCATCGCCGTTATAGGGGTTCACACACCTTGTGGTGTGCGGGTTTCATCACGATGTTGTCCTTCACCGTACGAGCGTTGCGTTGCGTACATAGGCTCTGAAAAAGAGTCCCATTGGTACACGTCCAGAAGCCGGACTCAAACCCGGACCTCCCGGTTACAAGTCAAGTATCCGACCAACTGGACCTGTACTATGAAGAATTATTTACTATCTGAAATCTGACATCATTCGAGACAGAATCTTTGGTTTGTAATAAAACTACTAACACATTTCACAGTGCGACTCGTAAACACAAAACCGTCGCACACAACTCTAAAGGATTAATCATTACTTCTTTCACTTATTCAATTGTGTGAAAGTGAAAGGTAAATGTAATACTAATTGGGACTCAATTATTTCCTTTATACACACTGAATAAAACTACGTAATTGGACGCTAGACCGCGGTAGAGCGGCTCGATCGTGTTTCGAGTACACAGCGCCATCTACTCACTAAAGCCTGACCAGATAGGTGTAAATACGACACGTGGAATGAAACAATTTACGTATCCTTCAGACGATTTTCTTCTCCTTTTTGGTGATCCAAAAAGTAAGTAACTATATCGAATCATCACCAGCCGTATGATTTCTACTGTTGGACGAGGGCCTGCCACAATTATTCCCATAATCATTGGGGGGGTGTTGTGGTTTAACTCACAGAGAGCGCTACTGCTCGTCTTCTGGAGAGTTCCCTCGGTCGCCTCTTACGACCCCCACGACGGGAAAAGTTACTGAGATGGTGACTGACATATATATTCGCCATCACCACACTTATAACAGATAATCCATCTAAAAATCTAATAAACTATTAGACTTAAATTAAAATAAAGACGAAGACATTAGTTATATGAAATAAATATGACATCTATATTCATCCACAATATTTCTGGTTTAGAAATCGTGCGGTTTCGATACCATCATCGTTTCTAGTTTTTTTTTTTTACAAGACCACTGTCTTGCCTCAGCGTTTGCCAACAGTCGTCATGAGGAAACTGGTGATTGCGCGCCTGCGCCTGATGCACTTTACCAGCAATGAGGATCAAATACAGGTTTATATCATCACTTGAAGTTCATACATAATTTCAGTAAAATATATAATCTAACTAGCGGCCCGTGCCGATTTCACACGAATGAAATGCTGATACTTGCAAGTGTTTTTCTACTATCATCATCATCTTCATTTTCTACTATCATCAGCTTCTCGCATACAGCTTCTGCCAGCCATTTTGCGCATATTATCAGCCCACTCTGAGGACGTCTCTACCATATTATGCAATACACATATACATATAATCCAGCCTATGTAATCACTATTTATTGAAAGAAACCGCATCAACATCCGTTGCGTAGATTAAAAGATATAAGCATACATTGGGACAGACAGTGGGAAGCAACTTTGTTTTATACTATGTATTATGTAATAATATATCGGAATAAAACTATTCATAAAACTGGTGCACCTGCTGGGTACAGGTTGGCTTTAAGTGTTACTTGAAAAAGCACATGTAAAATATTGGGTATATTTAAAGTACGTACGAAGTAAAATAATCTCTGTGATCGAAGGGAAAAGGACGGTGTGTTGACAAATTGATAACAACACAAACAAACAAATACAAGGTTGGCGCGAACATCAGATCTGTCATAAACAAAACAAAGTGAATGTTTCCAAGAAAAATGTCGTTTTCACCGTGCTTCCTGCGACGGCTGTCGTCCGCGGCCTATTTTTGTTGGTTATTAATTTTAATTTGGGCGAGAGCAGTCCCGCAGGACGTTTGATTTCCGCGCGCCATTCAAATACGGAACGTGGCGAGCTTCCGGCGGCGCCGACGACGGCGGTTACTGCCATAACGCAACGACGACGCCGCCGCGCTGATTGCTGTATGATTTAATCGAAACGTTTTCAGCCCGCGCCGCTGTTTTTACCTACTTCTATAATAGAGTTGCTTGCAATGACGACAGTCCGTTTATGATTCGACATTTCCACTCTCATTTGTATTGGAGCCTGATTCAAATTTTGAACCAGTTTATTTCTTCTTGAAAAATGTTGAACGCATAATCATCGACAATTTCAATAAACAGACTCGCACGTCACAGTATTCAAATACGCTGCGTATGTCAATGGTGTCGTCGCCGGCGCAGCCCCGGGGGCCGGCTCACGATGCACATGACTTGGCTGCCAAGTGACGACGAGACGAGCGCAGGCGCCCGCTGACGTACACGCGCAACTGTCGCTTTGGAAGATGCTTTATCTATTGTCTATAACTACAACCACTTACAAATGCTCATCTTGGAATTACTGTCATGACTGAATATAAATATAATCTAAAAATACATTTGTAATCATAGACGTCTTGAGAAGCATAAATAACTACTTAATTTTCTTACCGTGTGCAGCAAAAGTAACGTTGAAATACAAATTGAATTGTTTCCAATTTAGCAATTCGATAAACGCAGGTTCTGCACCGAAATGACCTAAATCTAGTGTCGCCGAATGACCTAGATCAATCTATCGGGCGTGATCCAACCGCACGCTTCTAGTGCATTCCAAATGGACACCAGACATTCCTGACCCTATTCCAGGCATTGTGCAGCAATGAGGGCTACATCCTAACAGCACAATGGTATGCAACAGTTAACACGTACAGCACCAGAATTGTGGTACGGGTATTATACAATCTTGAATGTAGCAGTTTTGGGCGGCTCCTGTTTAGTTAGATGACGTTCGAATACAACATGAGGGTCTCAAATAATGCAGCAATAAAAATACACCTACCTACTTGCTTATTCTCTTGGAGCTGTGTATTTTAGTATGCACTGCAAGCCGACACAATTAAAAATCAACTGTTATCGAGCCACCGTGTTGCCGACGGATTCTTAGGGCTTGGCGCAGCGTAGCGCATGTTTCAGAATATTGTTTTCTTTTTTATTACAGACTAGTTGACCCGGCAAATATTGTTTTGCCGATATAAATTGTTTCTGCTGCTATTACATGCATATCTATATATTATAACAAAGACGGGTTTGTTACAACACTTATAACTCAAGAACGATTCAACCGATTAGGCAGAAAATTGGTGGGGACGTAGCTTAGAACCAGGTGAATAACATAGGAGCTTTTTATCCCGTTCCTGTGGGACTTAGGTGCTATTGTTTGTATGACATACTGAAACTACGCGAATGAAATCGCGGGGCGTCCACTAGTATTATATACATATAAACTTGCCTCCAGAATCACTCTATCTACTAAAGAAAATCGCATAAAAATCCGTTCCGTAGTTTTAAAAATCTTACAGATACTCAGGGAAAGGCAGCGGAAGGGGACATTGTTTTATGCTATGTATTGATTGGTAGGCTAGGGTTTGATCACATCACCCTGCCTGGTTAAGCTGCGATGTGGTCTACGATAGACCACACTAGTTACCTGTTCACCCGTGACCTAAAGATAATCGTGCTTATTTGTATTCATACCAGGAAATGCAGACTCTGGCAAGTCATTCCACAATCTGACTATAAACAGAAGTATAAGAACTATTGAAAAATACAATCTTAAATGTCTCAACGCATGCACTTCTTATAGTGCGGCAACTGGTAATTCAATGGAACTTTTCACTAAAATGTAGGTAATCGACCTTCAAATCTTATGACTGATAAATTGATCTCACCAAGATGAAAGGCCAGCGACAAGTTTGAGTTGAGGCGACACAGAAATGTTGAGTCATTGCCAAGACACAGCTTTTTTGGCAAGTTTTCTATTTCCCTTGTGAGAATTTCTATATAGTCATAGAATATGCTGAAACTTGAACATTCTAACAGGCTTGTGCTATACGATATACACAAATCAAAATATCGGCTGAGGGACTTCCTGTGCAGTAATTCTCTCATTGGCATCATAACGCTCGCTCTATTCATGAGCGTGGATAGTAAGTGGGGCATTATGGGGCTGGATCTATCAGCGGTGACTGGAAACCAATCGCTGAGCAGCCAACGGTACATTGACCCTTCGCAGCCGCAGCAGGAGTCACATGCTGCCGACAGGGGCATACAACCAAATAAATACTAGTAAATCACAAAACACAAGGAAGCTGCAAACGATAAACAAAATTTAATTGAAATGTTGTTTACGAGCTTCAATCGAGGTTTATGAATGAAAAGCTCGTTAGACTGTGAATCCGACGAGAGCTTTAATCCATGCTTCAAACAAGGAAAATCAGGGTTATTGACGTATGTAGGTAGATACAATATAGCAAATTAATTACAGCAAGTATACCAGATTATTCTCGCTATTCCAATTGACAACTGAAACTGTAATAATAATTTGCCTTGGGACATAAATGTTTAGTTATTACCAGGAACAATTTACGGTTTAATGTGAGGATAGTAAGGATGCCGCATTAGGTCAGAGAAATCAAAAGTAAACAGTGCGCAGTTCCTTGTCCGCGGGGTGTTCTGTGCAGTAATGTCTTCCGCGATTACCACATCCACCGCCCATTTCACGGCTTTTGAAAACAAACAAGTACCAATTCCAGAAAGCCGGCCTTCCTTCTGGAAATTAGCACTCGGCATTGTTGCCAGATGCTATACGAAATGTGCCTCCACGAGTGGCTATTTCCCCTCGTAGGGTTTCCCAGGCCGGTGTTATTCTTGCTTATTATAGCTTCCTAATTTGTCGGACGACGTTTAGGTACGGTATTTATTTACACGACAAGCGTTGTCAAAGAAAATCAGGTCAAATTAATAGACGGGTCTACATTTTAACGTATTCGCCTGACACCGCGTGCGGTTGTAAAACAAGAATGACGACATTCTAAATCAACATTGCAGAAAGGTGTACGTTGTTGTTAAATATCATTTGAAAAAAAAAAAATACTTCGATCGACGTATCGGCGAAAAAACTTACCGTAACCATTTAATATTTGATAGAGAACGCACTTTTAGTTATGCGCGGGAATTTCCCGATACGTTTTTAGATGCATTTGGTCTTCCGTAAGATTCAATACAGTGTACATTTTCGCAGCCGTATTTAACCTTCTACAGTATTAATACACACAGAATTGAGGCTGTAAATATCGCAGGCACAGCTACTTTAATTTCGTGGCCTTATTTATTTTCAGACTGTCTTGAGGTGCGCTCCACCTAGTTAGTTACGTCTGGATATTCTTACAATATTCTTCAACATCAGGCGGGTTCATATAGTTATTAGCGCAAGTGAAAGTAGTTTAGCACAAAGGCGTATCGTTCTAAAGACTATCGTAGCGTGACATCGCAGCGATGTCCCTCATACACGCAGACAGGCAGCACTAGCTTTGGGGTTGAATGTTTTACATTGTTTAAAACTGCATCAGAACTACCACCTAGTGGCATACTTAACTAGAAATTGATAAGCTTAATGCATTTGTAATGAGTATCCCCCAGTTTCCAACACGACTTGGGCACACAGTGTTGAGTTTCCGACTTTCAAAGTGGTGTGACAAGGACGCACGTCGTCGTCGACGTCGCGTTGTAGCGGAAAGTTATGAATGCATAGAATTCCAAGTTACCTTTGTTTCAGGGTAACGGTTTAGTCGTCGGCGACAACGTGTCTAGTCTGCAGACGCGACCTTCCGGCCGGCTGCAATGCAGAACTGGTTCGTCGCCAAAATGCCATAAGTGATGGCAATTTTGTGCTATACCTTTTTACAAAAACAAATTCCATTAACACAAATTGGTTCATAACGAGTTCTGCTTTGTTGTAATACACAAAGCCAAACAGGAAAATACAATTGGCTATTGTTTACATATTTTTTCTGGTGCCTTTACTTTAACTTGTAACATGAAAACTTTACATTCCAATGTTATAACTGGTTATGAATCTTTACTTATGAACTTAGCGAAGGGTTCTTCTCCATATTACTTTCTTAGGTCAGAGATATTTATCTATCTTGTTGTCTTGTCTTAGTTTTGTATTTATATTGACTACGTATGTCTGTGTTGAAAGTAGAGCTATTTTAGCAACCTTATTATTTGATAGAAACTAGCGATTTTGTTGATAATGAAACAAAAGCACATGCTTCGAAATAATTTCATAACAAGGTCTTTGTAACGCAAGTATTGTTCTTCTGTACATTCATTTATTTAGGTACCTTTATTGTACGTATACCAATTCAACTGAGGTCTAGAAATCATCGAAACACTTCTAGAGAGCTTTGAGTGAGCACATATATTATACCCTGATTTGTCAGATGCACTAGCCGAGGACTGAGCTAGTTCTTTGAAGCATTTATCATAGAGATTGTAATGCGGTTGTGTACACCCAGTGCCGCCAATTAAGAAGCGGGAAAGACCGCGAAGCGGCCGGGACTCCGCCGCATACCAATGTGTGGGGGGAGCGATACGATGACAGTTGCACTTTGTTGATTCTCATTGGCTGAATTCCTGCAGCTATACGTACTTATACGCGGTATTTATATCCCATGCGCAGTTATGGAAGTACGTATAGAAAGCCCTGAACTTAGAAAGGGAATAAATGTTTTTTATGATAAAATTAGTGGTCGCTCCGTGTAATTTACATTACAAGTAAATGTTTTATCTGCTACTAGCTTTCCGCCAGCGGCTTCGCCCGCGTGGACTTCGGTTATATTGCGATATAAAGGACTACTATAAGAAAACTTATCATTCCTACGGAAAAATCTAAGTTTCCCTCGGGAATATCATTTTTTTCCGGGATAAAAAGTACCCTATTATTTAATCTGGACTTCTAACTTTACTTAAGCAAATTTTCAAAGCAATCGGTTCAGTAGTTACTTAAAGAAAAAAGAACCGACTTCAGCCAGTAAAAAGTCGGTTAAAAAGACATGGGTGTTATCATGTTTTGATACGGCGAACTTATTCGTGTACAGACAATTGGTGTCCTTATTAAAGTACCTACTTTTATGACATTTGTATTGAATTGTGTGGCTTGTTATAATCTATATAGACAAAGCCGGCCGACCGACAAGTGCACAGCGGGATTGGATAACGAGCTGGAGGCCTTCCGCCGGATGCCACCGACCTTCCGAGGCCGCCTCGTGACCACATACATCCATGCCCAGGAATCAGGAACCAAACAATTGCAAGAACTTTACAGGAACCCACCGCGGAAGTTCGCATTGTCCGCCACTTCTAACTATGTACATCAGAAAAAAAAAGTTCTCTTTGAGCAAGCGGTTACGCTCGGCTGGATGACACGACGATGCTTAAATTGTTAATCGAACTACTTCGTCAATTTGATATGCCGTTTCACAATATCAAGTCGTACTTGCAACTTATCAAACAAGTTCGTTAGATATATATTTTTTTTTATCGCAATCTGAAAATATTCACGACAAAATATCACCCGCAAGGACGTCCGGTCAATATCGTTTTAAATAGAGGTCGGGGGTATATAAACACTCCATCGGCCGATGTCGATTGGAAGGTCGCTTTGAACTGCGGATAATTAAGTGTAGACCCGCGAGGGCGGCTGGCTCGCCCAATATTTGCATGACAAGAGACCAGTCGGCGCGAGATTACACAATTATATTGAGACTGAGGATCGAATACAAAGCTAAAACGTGAAAATCTCACCTAGTGGAATGATCTTGGAAGTTCCCTCCGTCCAGAAGGCGCACTTTGGCGAACAGTACAGCCGACACAAAGGGTACGGCCGTCAGCTCCTCCAAGCAGCATTGCACACCGAACTTGTACCGTTTCTTCTTCATCATAAACGCCATGTTGGCCACAGCATGAGCCACTATGACACTCGCGGGTGCTACACACAGCCACTGACACTGGTTCACTTCACATGTGGGTCTTGCAACGCACTTGCAAATGAACACTGATTGTAATCCTGAGCGACCTGGCTACGGACACCGGTTCGATCGGCATTTCAATCCCGTATGAGTCGGCGAGCCGCGGCATTTCAGCTTCATTGTGATTGCATTTTATTGTCTACCTGGAAGAGAAAAATTATTTATGAATAAAAATTGAACTGGACAATATCATCGGTATTGTTAGGAAGCGCTCGTAAAAATGTACGCTTACGGACTAGTTTAGAGAGGCGTGCGTTAGCCGCCGCGGACGCGGCTGGTCTGCGGACTGTTTGTGTATTTATCACTCGTTTCCTGAGACCGTACTTCAAACACAGGATTTAGATTAAACTCTGATTACATTGTTTGCATTTCACACAATTTTATTGAAAACTTCTAATTGAATACGGTCTACTACGCATAAAACGGCGATACAGTAGTATAAGTAATGTGGAGTTGCAGTTTTATCGCAAAGTAAAATGTTAGTGGGTGATGTCTGTCTTTTTGAATTATTTATTGCATCGGCTACACATTGCCAAAGGAGATAAGGTACAATCGAGGACGGTAAATGTTTCAGTAAACATGATGGCATTAAAAACGTTGGTGATAATTAATACTGTTACATCAAAGTGACGGGTAAATATTGCAAAAGTAATTTAGTTTTAAAAAGAGATGGCGCGTAGATACCGTCCGCCAGGATGACGCCTGGTGGATGACAGCTCGAAATCGCAGTAAGTGGAGAAAAGGAAGAGAGGCCTTTGCCCTGCAATGGGATTCAGTAGGCTAATAAAAAAAACAATGTTTTTCTTTACCAAAATTAACTGGCACCTATTACCTAGTTGTTTAGTCTTAACTAGTACATTTTTTCACGAAGGTAAATATTTTAAACGCCAATTAAGTTTGAAGTGCATGTTTCACCAAGGCAATTCTGCAGTGTTGGCTCCTTTCCAAATTTCTCTCAATCGTTGCAAGGTGGGCCTTGAATCTTTTCCCGGATATTATTCTGAAGGGCGACGCCCATCCCGGTGAAATAATTATTTACAATCAAGTCGTAACTAACTCTGATTTCGGTTATCAGTCAAGTGCTACTGATAACATTTTGATAAGACATACCTACGCTAATATATTTTTAATTCGACTCTTCGTCAGGTGATGTAATTGACGATATTTAAAAAGACACTTTAAAACTTGTCTTCAAACATTGCACGAACAAGTAAATTAGATATAAGGATCTAAACGGTTTGCGTCCACTTTCATAGTGCGAACCGCCAGTATGTGAAATGACTTGCCGGGGTCTGTATTTCCTGCGCAGTACAGTCGGAAGGTCTTCAAATCGCGGGTAAATAGATACTTAATGAACAAGTGTGCTCCATCGTAGACCACATCGCTTCTTACCATCAGGCAGGATGGTGGTCAAAGGCTTGTTCATTGTGTTTAAAAAAAAATTAGGTCCTTAAGAGAGAATTCTTGGAACTACCTTCCCGAAGCGCATCTCTATATGTACATTCCGTGCTTTCAGGTTAGTAGATGAACCTGGGGTCTGCTACGCTTTAGTAGTTGCATCGCTGTTTTACTAAGGACCACGGTAAAACGAGAGTAACGAAACCAGCTATGCAAAACGTTGTAGGTGACTTGAGCCCCTGGTAGTGGTAATGTGCTAAAGGTACTCAGAGAACTAACTTGTATTTATACAATTCTTTAAACCCACATCCAAAACAAGATCGCGCAGACCTATACCCAATCATCAAAACGGATCGACAATATTGTGGCATCAAAAAAAAACCAACACGCGGTTATTTCAATGAATCTATCGATAACAAATTAGTCATTAGAATCAACAATAAAGTAGGTACACAACATATGTTTTTTCCCTCTGCCCACTAAGTATAATACTTCGTATACTGTTACATACACACGATTTGCAGTAATAAGAGTATGATACGGCTCAGAGATTCGCAAAATAGGTGCACAATTTCAAGGTGGTTCGTTTCTCGGTTTGAGTGTTGCGGCCGGGAGAGGCTCGCGCGAAGCAGTGGATGGATTAGCTCCGGTCGGTTTCCGCGGTCATGCTCGGCCGCGGCTATGAGGTTGCGTCACGCGGGGTGCTGCGCTCAATCATCACGTGCACACGAATGTAACCCACCTCTCTCAACAGGTAAAACACACACGATTAAATCTCCGCGCACACACAACCCAAAATGATCGAGAACGGTTGAAGGTCGACAACCGAATGGAAACACAATATTGTTTTTCAACCGCAAGTTCCACTTGTAAACAAAGTTCAATTAGGCCGTGTTCACAAACAGAAAAATCATGTTGTGTTTATTAATGTTCCAGAAGAGTGTTTATCGTGTCTCGATGGCTAATTGACCCGAGCGCCGGCTGGTCACGATCAAGGTGCTCATAAAAACGTAGGTGGTGGCTAAATCTGCCGCTAAACGCACACAATTGAGAGGTCAACTCGCCAATCGCCACTTGCATAATGGTGGAGATTGCAGACGTCTCGCCTGACAGTGTTCACCAATGTGGCGAAGTAAATAATGTAACAGCCAATTTAATGTTGCAAAAGTACCCAGTATACGGGAACGAATTGCAAAATACACAAACGGATAGGAAATCGCACTAATAAGTTACGTATAGACATGTTGTTATTTCATAACGAAGAATGCGCCTACAACGCACAGGAAGGCACTGAGTATTTAGTAGGTAAAGTACCCAACTTGAGGTTATTACTTCAGCACAGAATACTGCACAATGTGGCACCAAAGTTTTAGGTGATGTCACCTCCCTCATGCGTGACGTGTTGCGTACCGACAGTGAGGGCGAAGAAGAAGGGGACCACACTAGTGATCGATAAAAATACGCAGGTATAATAAATAGTAGCACTAGAAAGGTGCAATGAATCAACATCAACGCATGTCAAAGAACCCGAATAGCGGGTTCATTATTACTGAAACAACCGCAGCGTTATTCAACACGACCGACAACTATAATGCTAATTATGAAATATGCAAAATGACAGCCGCTTCGTTAATGCAACAAGCGTCTTGTTTCAATTTATTTAACTTTTTCGCCAAATATTATACAGGCCTATTTTACTTTCGACTATGTGATCATTTCCGTAAAGACAAAACGAAATTAAGATATTTTTTCTTTGTAAGAGTATTAGAAACGAAAAAAGGAAAACCATTATAAGTAACTAAACGATCACGTCACTAGATACTGGACTTGGGTCCGATTCATCAAAGTTTTTGCTCGCAACTCGAATTACTAGCTAGTCAACAGCGAATGTTGACTACGATAAAGTACTGTATTACTTGGTCGTGAAGAAAGATTTTCCTTCAACTGCATTATTGAATTTGCTTTTGATATGATAGTACCTAGGTACCTATCCATTCTTTAACATAACAAAAGTAAAATATTGCAATGAAGTGTGTAACTACATTATGTGTAACTATGTATATTATCCATACATTTTATGTTTAAAGGAAAATATGTGAATAACATTTCAACCACTGAGAAACAAGTTTTATTAGTGTCATTTATGATATTGTATAGATATACAATTCCATAAAATATCATAAACAAATTACATTACAATACATACATTTTATCTAAGATGTTATCTAGTAGTCTTAAGTACTAGGAAGTGATAGCGCAAATAGGAAATGATAACATATTAATTGGACTTTATACACTTCACTTTAACAATAGCGAATCGTGAATCCTAAGTACTTAGCATATTAGTTAAGTACTTCATGAGGGGCCTCGTGTACAACGTATATTTTATGCCGTGTTTAGAAATCATACGAATATCGCAAATATTAATAATAATTTATTTATTTCATTATCAAATTGTCTTGTACAATCATTTCATATCATACTTCTTTTTGAGCAAGAAATAATCCCTGACTCTCGATTTTTCATATCTTTTACATTTTATAGCGTGGTGACTGCAAATAGAACACATGTGTCACCACCCCAGCCCAACTTTTCTCATCCTGGGTGTCGTAAGAGGCGACCGAGGGATCACTCCAGAGGACGGGCAGTAGCGTTCTCTGTGAGTTAAATCACAACACCACTGCGATCGCCTTTATTGGCATCTCTCCCAAATGATCATGGTAATCATTAGGGGAGGCCAGCGTCCAGTGGACGTCATGTGGCTGATGATGATTGCATTCGAGAGTGTCTGAACAAGGCACAACGTTTCAAAGCGACAATATAGAGCCGGCTTACTAACACTTACCACATTTTCAGTCTCAGCAAAAAAAAACCGTGAAGTGCCTGTTAAATACAACCGATCACCACTTTTCTAAACAAGTGTCTACGACGTGTTTATCAACCCCGACCGCCTCTTGCCGACCCTTCAAATCTGCTCCAAGGAATGTCACGTACGAGGGAAAGTGGATAGGAAGTGGGAGATTCGCGTTTGTAATTTGCGAAAATTAACGTTTCCCATCCACTAATACCATTGGTAAGTACGCGAATAGGTTACTGCGGAGTGCCTATTGCATACACCACCTGTCTTACCAGAAATGAGTTGTTACTCAGGAAACGTAATCGGAAATACCTTAACGATTTAAAGGAAAAATCGGTATTGTATTTTTATTTATTCATCATATATAACGTGTTGGTTGTGGCCATTTCTAACAAAATAAAAAAAAATATTCAAGCTAGTAAAATAAAACATTTTTAGACGATTGGTCGTGATGTACATTTTTTTACTTTTACCTTTACGAATTTCCACACAGAAAAGTTTACGTACCGGTATTGAAAAACGGACCGACTATTATGACTAAGCAGCATTTTACTTAAAAATACAATCAGTTGTAATAGCTCTTCCATGTTAAATGTTAACGACATAGGCGGTTATTCGACACGCTCGCAGCGGAAGTGTGGGGTACAAAAGTTTCATTTCCGACATGACCGCCACCTGACACCGGCTAAGAGATACCTGTAAGAAAGTGAGCCTAGTTTTCTCCGCGTACCTCTATCTAGTCTAAGAACATTTCCGATTTTAAGATTGTACATCCAATCGTTTTATTGTAAATTAATCAAATAAGTGTAAGAATTTAACAATCCCTATTCGACAGACGCGCTTTTGATACATCGTGGGTCACTTATGGCACTGGCTGAAAATCAGTCATGCGGGTGCAATCCCCAGCATAATGCTGAGCCTTTTTGCATCACAAACTATTTTTTTTTATTACTTTTAAATGTGTTTTATGTTTCTTTGTTGTTATCTTGTTGTAATTTGTTTTGTGTTTTTTGTGTGATGCGAATAAATCCTCTCTCTCTCTGTCAAATGTATAAAATATCAGTGAACACCTTGAATAAATAGTATGCTCAAATGCCGAGGACAGTAAACATTATTAATAGATATATGTAGGTATACTGCAACCATCTAATTAATTACTGGCATTGAAGGTCTCATTTCACACAAGGACAGACCTTTCTTCGCTGAACAACCTTGAGGGAACGTGAATATTTTACGTAATATCCATTTAGCAGCGTATCTGTAGCAACGTGCATATTCATACTATTGTGGAAGATTCCAGAAGCGATCGATGTAGATGATTGGAGAGCAAGTAATGGCTGGCTAATAGGTATCTTACTAGCAAGCAGTTCATATATTCAACACAATTACGTACCTTATTTATTATTGATAGCGGATTTTCGAGGAATAACTAAAGTCTACATTTTAATTCGGTGGGCCAATTTGACAGGTTCTATGCGTACAATATGAATATTTATTCGTATGTTAATAAAACTGAAAAGAGAATGAATAAATAAATACACTTCACGCCTCTTAATCCTAAAGCGGGGTGTAGGCAGGGGCACTTGCTAAAGCAAATGCCTCTAATTTGAAAATAAACAGTTAAAGATCTTCATGTCGTAAAACATACTCTTAACTTGATTGCAACAGAGTATACAATTGTGTGAATTATGTACTGTCAAACTGGCCGAAATGGGAACGAATTCTTGAAATCCTGATCTTGAATTGTTATTTTTCTAGTGATATTGACACCTGCGATTATGTTATTCACGGCATGTACCTAAATAACGCTTTGTTGCATCGGATGAGCGTTTCCACTTCCACAAATGAATTCCATTCATTGAGGAAATTCCCGCAAAACCGGGACCAGGTAGCACGGAGAAACCCGACGCTAATTTTACCAATAACAATAATGTAGGCTTAACAACCGCCAAATCCAACGATCGGAAAAATATTATTGGAAACATATGTTTATGCAAATGTTGCTTTCCGCACACGTGCACCTGCTAAATACGATGTGCGCTTACGCAACACCATTGCAATTAATTTTCTGGTACCTTTGATTGCTGTGCGTGGAAACTCATTTGCCTGATGTAAGTGAAAATGTTTATTGATATATACATTTTAACTCAATAATGTATACCATTAGAAATAAGTTTTTAATGTACATCAATCAAGATCACCTGCGGCGTTTCATTATTCTCTTCAAATAACTTTATTTTGCATAAAAACTGCAGTTTTGTATTATTTTTGATCTCGTTAAAACCTTAATAATATGAAACGAGTTTTGCCGATTGTTGGAAAAAAAACATATTTGTAAAGTTGCTTTAAGGGCGAAAAGAAAAAACATAAAAATATCAATAAATTTTCTACAAAATTCCAATATGAATACAACAAAACATATCAAAATTAAATCAATAGAGATATAATTATTAATCGACTTAAAAACAAATAATTATCATCCACTGGATCAAAGTTGAAAATAAATTTTGTTAGTAGGTAGGGTACACCTCTAAAAAACTTCATAATTCTTACTAAGAAGTCAACTAACACGAACTTAGATACTTAGCTCAAGTACGATTTGTTGGCGAATATTGCCATAGGCTAGAGGGGTCGGGCAGCTCGTGTCTATTACAAATGGTAAATATTGATCCGCACTGACACGCGACCCGCAGGTGAACAACCTCCCGCCTAATTCATCTAGCTGATTTACCATTTTACTATAATTAGAACCAGGGGTAGTAGCCGGATATTACTTGGAAACCTCCACATTAGCTAAGGTGTGTATACGGTCGCAAAACCTCTGTATTATTAATAGGTTAGGACGTGCTTACTTTCAGTGAATTAAAAAATATATTGCTCATTATAGCATAAACAAACGCTAATTGTTTACAAGCGAAACGAAAAACTGTAATAATCGGATGGCATGATTGTTCACAACAAATTAATTTATTATATGCTAGAAAACAATAGGTAGTAGGTGCCTACCTTCAGCTTAAATAGACAATGGCGGAGTGTTCTCATTTACAAATTCTTGGGAAATATTGTCAACAAAAAGATTAAGATAACCAACGTTCAACGATCCAAATACTTTATTTCTTTTTGTAAGTTGTTTACAAAACTGACCCGCAGCTTTTTTCAATGCATCATTTTGAAGCGAATCATAAAAAAAGAAACATAGGTGCCTACGAGAACACAGTGTCATTATATTCGCCACAATAAATTACAATTTTGCAAAATGGTGATGTGGTAACAAATTGCTTGTCTAGACATTAGACAGACTGCGAGAAGGTTCATCGACACATTCTCGCAAGCAACTATCGCCAACTTTCTTTTCCTATACAACTAATAATACATCCAAACGTCCAAGGGCAGCATTGTACAAATGCACGCGAGACCAACAAAGAAACATGGTTTTCCATATAAACACAAATTATGTCGATAACCGAATGTTTGAATGACGTACCTAAGGGCTACTGGCCAAAACAGGTTTAATTTTTAATTAATTGCTTAATTGTTAAAAGAAGCCTTGGAAAAAGCAAAAGTCATAATTTAACAATGTCAATCTGAAATGTCGCGTTTTTGTAGAAAATGTGCTATGTCTATGAATATTTGTTCAGAATCAATGGCTCGCACTTTGGAGCAGAGCTATGTTTTTTCCTGACAAGAATGAAGGCCGTACTTGTTCAATATCAATGGAAGAATACAATGTCGTGTTAGTGTTAGAAAGAGCAATGGTTCTGGTCAGTTTTCCGAAGGCGACTCCCGATCGGTGTCAACAATTCAGGGTCACTCAAGTCCGTATAAAAACTAGTTTGCTTGCGCCCGCGGAGCGCCGGATTGCTTCTTGTAACGGTTATGCACTCTCGAGCTATCGTCGAGTCTCTTGTTTTCACAAAGTAATGACCAACTTACTTAACTTAAATCATTGAATACTAACACACAAATTAATTATTTTTCAAAGAACCCTTAATCTTTTTATGATGCGATCAGATAATTAGAGATACTAATTGGACACACAGTTGTAAGAAATTCCAGCTTATTGAAGAATAATACCTTGAGCTAAACCAAACCGCGGCTCGAGATAATGATGAGAATAATTCGAACGATTGCAAAACCGCCGACAGAAGCACTGGACTGCAACGTAATGGAAATTACTCACACTTGTCACAAAAAAAAAACTCGCGATCATTTAGAAATCCTATTCCAATTTTACTGAGTTTTGAGATGGTTGCTTTGAATGTGAATTCTGAAGTAATAGTAGTAGCCACAAATGTTTCAACGAGAAATTGAAGAACACTTTACATTACAGCGGGCATAGTTTCAATTTCAACGTGGCCGATACGGCGGCGCGTGTTGGTACATGCATCTGGCATTGTTCAGGTCTTCGCGCTATTATCACCAGGCCACGCTGGCAACAGTCCCCGACCGCTGCTGTTTGACTTGTGACGTCACAATGATGTGTTTTGCATACGGTTTGCTCAAGTGTCGGCAAACAATCGCTGCACCGCCAATAACACAAATATCGCACACAATAAGCACCTAGGAAACGTTTTTACCTCAACAATTCGTATACAAAACTGAATATACCGATTTCTGCATTCAATAACAATTTGGACAAGAATTCAAGAAGACCGTGGAGTTGTACCGTAAGGATTAAATATTATGGAATGGTTGTTTAAATGTATTAAGCCCATTTTTATTTAAATGGACGCACAACGAAACGCTTCCTAAAAATATTCAGATTGCTATGTCACGCTGCGGTATGTCTTACGGAGTGACACTTGTTAGAGGCATTTCGCACCTAGATTCAAACCTAGGTTGAATATCCTGAGTAAAAGCCAGCATTTTAAGCTAATGTCGAAACATGTGCCAAGAATTACATATTATAGTCCATCCGACTCGGGACGCCACTTTGACAGTTTATTTTTTTTTAGAAATACCGCCCAGTTAGTAACTACCACAAGAATGCAGAGTCGTTGAGCACGTCAATACTAAATAACAGCTCTCACACGTAAAAAAGATAACATAAAATGTACAAAATGATACGACAGTTAATAAGTTTTCAATCTAAATTTGTTGACGGTTAGCATCAACTTCCTGGCAAAACCTTAAGCGTGCCTCACGACGCTGCGCCGTGAACTAGGTACGCGCCTACTTTGTATTCTCAGGTTTGGTTTTATATCTCGTAAAATTAATAGTAA
The DNA here is from genome assembly GCA_012932125.1 of Conopomorpha cramerella. Lineage (NCBI taxonomy): Eukaryota > Metazoa > Arthropoda > Insecta > Lepidoptera > Gracillariidae > Conopomorpha > Conopomorpha cramerella. Next base: position 34,659 of record SJJU01070172.1, read on the forward strand.
TGAATATGCCGCAGGTAATTCTTTTATATTAAATGGTTTGTGTCAGTCTTAGAGCTCACAGGGCGTCAAAAATAATGAATTCCGCTCATGATGTTCGTTATATTACGTGTTCTAGCTTCCAGTTTTTTTTCCAAATGGTAACCTTATCAAAGGCATCTCCGTGAACGATTTTTAGACTACAGGTTACTGAAGTTAAAAAAACGTCAGTGGACTGTTAGTGAAGATCTCAAAAGCTGGTCAAATGTCCAAATACGGTCAAACTGGTCCAAGTTTTATATTATTAAGTCAACGTTTTAACTTTTTGTGCGGTTATTTTAAGTCCCAGGCTAACCGTGACCTAAAACAAACATTATATCTTCAAAGATTCTGATATCCCATAGCATGAGCATAGACGTGCGATATGTCGTTCTCCGGGAGCAAGTACTCGTATGCTAGTTTTATGTTATGTGTCACTGTCAGCTCAGTTCAGTAGGCAACACGGCCAGGCTACGTCAGCAGCCTTGGCTGTTATCGCCAGCTGCCAATATGAGTGCCCCACTTGTTTCGTTATCGATAATACTTTCCAACCGGAAAATATATTCCACGAGGTGTTATAAATGTCACTGCACAAAATAACTAACTTTACTGCTGTCAATTTAAATAAATCACTTTCAAAACTTTCATCAATCATATTAGAAAATCAATTCAAGTTAATATCAAAAAACATAACGTAACGGATAACTTAACTTTGTCAGTTTCTTATCTCCTACAAAATGTAACTAATCGAATTAAAAAGCGTACATTAACACCATAGGAAAATTAATCTTAGTGGCGAAGGTAGAATGCATCGTGAGGCTCTCTATTGCTATAGCTACAAACAAATAACGGATGAAACCCAAACAAAAAGCGTCTAGGCATAGTATGTTGCAATAAATGAATAGATAAGGAACGAGCACTGCATACAATCCTTTTATCTGGTTTATCGGCTAATAAATAGGTACATAAGTGCATCACGTTGAAACAAACACTTGAAAAGGTGACATGTGTTCTGTATTTCAAGAAATATGACTTCATCACTTACTTTAGACTCAAGTAAGAATACCTGCCTTCTTTAGAATACCTGCCTACCTCATTCTTACTCATTAATTTATTGCATAGGTCGATCTCGTCATATTTTATCAGTAACTAGTTATTTACATATGGATCTGTATTGTTCTCGAACATCACAACGAGATAGTGAAGCTATCATGTTCGAAAGAGACAGAGATACCGGAACAAAGTCGGCGCTGCGTACGGTAACCGCGTATAAGGCACTTTAGTGTAAGGCCAAGAGACGACCTTCTGAATTCCTCGAACGTAACGTACTTTAGATAGGTACTCATTGGGCTTCTTGTGTTCGAAAGAAACAAGTCTAGCATCGGTCGACCGGCCGTGGTCCAATTTCCTTTGTAATGAAGGTTGTATTCTGGTGGTGTTACTGACTACAAACGTTTCTTTTTTGCAATGCGTATTCAATAAAACTGCTTATCTCGGACACGATTTCTAGATAACTTTACAGTTTGTTCGAATGTTCACATAACCGAACAAATTACTGTTCTGTGTTCATGAGCTTGAAGACTTTCGACAATGAAACCCATGCCATTCAACATAGCCAGAACACAGAACATCACTGTTTGTGTACACATTCCTTAACAAATTGAATTATTCCGCACTAAAAGACTCGACATGAACTGGTTTGATGACAAAACAAAATTCTTTGGCGATATTCGATTGCGTATGCTTGCTCGGGTAATTCCTAGACTGGCCACGGTTTCTTACATCGAACATTATTAAGCATTGTGGGTAATAACAATATAAAACGTACAGCCACGCAGATCTGTACAGTTCGTCTCAAATATGTGGGATACAACTGGTCACATTATAGTAGCAAGCTTGGAAGACAGTCCAAGCTCCCAAAGTCACGCCATGAACACTGAATACCGATACTAATTATAGTATACTGTAAACTATGGCGAGCTTACTAACTGGCCCACGTCTCTATACAATTTGTGAAGGTGTAAAGACCAGTTTAGAAGTTCCGAGACTAAAGTGTGTTTATTGTGATTCAGTGCGACAAGAAGACGCTCAAGGTCAGGGGCGAATCGACGACGATGCCGAATTTTAAGTGGGTTTTTGCAAGTGTATAATATGTTAAGGTTGAAATTAACTTATTCAGAAACGAACTTATTGCAGATATGTAGATAATATTACGTTAGATAGGCCGAAAACTACTTAAATCAGCATTGGATACAAGAGACGTCATAAATTAAATAACATAGCCAGATTATTCATACCTATTAAAGGGTTCTTTAGATCATACATCTCAGTACCTTCAACAAAATAACCTCTTAATTTCACTATAGTTCTGACCTCTTAAAGAAAGCTTTTTTTTTTATCACTATGAACAAGCGTTTGATCACCATCCTGCCTGATGTTAAGCAGTCTTAACCCAGCACAACTTTTAAGGTTGTGGGGGCCGTAAGAGGCGACCGAGGGAACTCTCCAGAGGATGGGCAGACCCCCTAGCAACGCAGTTCAAGAAAGAAATGACAACACATATCAGACACTGCGGTTGGTTGAAACAAGGTAAGTCGCACAATGTGTGACATAGTAGCCAATCACAGCATTTTGTGCATGTGTAATTTTCTTACAATGACACTTTCATATAAATGTAGTAGTTTTAAGTTAAATGTATATTGCTATGCCCCTGCGGGGCCATGTTTGATACTCATATAACGCTGACCACCATTGTACCTACAACATGAATGCATAAATAAATAAATAAAACTTCGTACATCCAACCTTATGCTTCTGGCATCGAGATATACATATGTATATACACCAATATATAGATTGGACTTGCACAAGAAATTTTGGTCTGATGTGTGGCACAGGTATTATTCATGTCGTCATAATATTAAACCTCACATAGTAAGCAAATTTTACTAATACAGTTCATGATTGCAATAAATGGAAGTTTCTATTTCCATACAAGGCATCTAGAATATATTAAGAAACTTCAACAGAATGCCACATCACTGTAATATTGCTTCACAATATTTCTTATCAAAAATGTATTATACCTATTGACACAATTTCGTCACTCTCTAGCTCTTCTGTCACCTTTGTATAAACATGTACTATGAATGATAAGACAGGTCCTGTACTAATACAAGTGCACAGACATAAGAATAATATGAATAATAGTTCCTAATTGAAACGGCAGAAAATGGACAATATTGAATTTAATTGTTATTGAAAGACGGCACACGGTTCACTACTAATAAAGGTACAAAATATAGTCAGTCATACCAATAATGTTTACAATATTTTTTTTAAACCAATACCACACTTATTTGACAACAATAATTCTAGAATTATTTCTAACGCAGGGGGGAAAAGGTGCACAGACCCTTCAAAGTGCCATTAGAGGGTTAGTTAGTGGTAGTGGTGAGTTATGACACTAAAAAGTATGATATGAAAAAGTTAAAAGGATGAGAGGAATTAATTCATTGTCTCCCAAGAAGTATTTAAAACATCATTTTCATGTAGGTACCCACTTAACTAAATTGGAAGGCTTTTTCTATCTGACACTGGTAGGTACAACAAAGTAATAAAATTGTGGTAAATTAGTAAAACATATAAGTATAATTTGGTTGATATCTATGAATATGAAACTACTCTTGCCAAAGAATAGAGTACAAATTAATACTTATGTACATTTCATTAGCAAAAACAAAAAACTTGTTAAATTGTTTTTTTTTTTCAAATGAAAAACACATTTTACCTGAATCACGACTTGATCGTGTATCGAGTGTCGTAAGAATGATAAATTAGAGTGTTTTTTATGTATTTGACATGAAATAGAATGTTAGGAATCATTATATCTCAGTGGTAATAATTCTTTATAAACGAATGAAGGAATATGTGAAACATAAAATTACTACTCACCAGTTCTAATTATCTTAGAAACACACCATTGGGTGGTAAGTACAACTTTCTTCCTTTTTGCTGTTAACTAAACTTCACTAACACTAGTGTCATCAGTTATACGAATTATTCCAGTAAAGCAGTCCAAATTATTTCACTAAAAATTCGTTTCAGCTACAGAAAATCTAAAATTACTACGTCAAATCACAAGTGGACTGATCAGCCGACAGCCATTGTTGAGCATTCACACTCACTCAAACTCATTCAAGAAGGCGCAGGGCGCAAAGCGAAGGAAAGACGACAACACAACACGCACCCACCACGCAATCGAAAAATGAACGAATGATGAGTGAGACAAATTGAATGAAATCGTCACATTCCACTATGGATGGAATGGATCGATTACACAGATGTCTCCATACATTACAGCCTAATATTTTTTTGTGTGTGATCTGTTTTACAATCCCAAGCTCAACAGAAAAGAGTAAACAGATCAGCACTAAAAAATCTGCATTCCTATCGTCTACATTTTTGTTAACTCATGAAACCTATGTCCAGCACAAATATGGGTCGATGATGATGATGAATAGATAGAATAGATGAATAGAGAAGAGATAGATGAGAATAGAATAGAATTTTTTTAAATACTTGACGCTAATGATGTGAAAGCCCAAGTACAAACTTACGAAAAAAATAATAATTTGACATTATTGTGACACATGTGACAGTTGTTTGTTGTGGTTCGTCGGGTTAATAGTTTGCAAACTTATAATATAAATTACAATAATTATTATGGTGAATATACGTAGTGCGGCCAAAGCGTTTGAATCGTTAAATGGGATTATATGTGTGTATAAACCGTCATGTGTTACTCTTAGACAGGTGCAAGGTACTGTCTTATCAAATTTGTGCAGAGGTTAGTTTGTGAAAACCAAATATTATTGTTCAGTCTTACGAAGATCATTGTTATGAATTGTAGTTTGATTGCATGCGTGTATATTAGTTCAATTTTGTATAGACCGACCACCACACTTGTCTCGGGTTAGGTTAGGTTAGTTGAAAATAGCAAAAGACGAAGTGGCTCCCATTCAGCGGCGAGCTGAAGGTGGGAACGCTTGTTCTAATTCGAGACAAGGCCCAGCCTCCATTGCTCTGGTTACGGGCGGTACACCCGAGTGTTTCCTGGCGGTGGCTAGGCGCACATCACTCAAGGCTTCCAGGACATCTGTCCACTCCCTCTTCAACGCTGAAGACACTTCAAGGCGGGGAGGATGTTGGAGACGAACACATTTGTCGGTTTTACCGAATTACGACTCAGCGGGTCACAACAGGATATGACGAGACAATGGCGCAGATGGGGGCAACTCGGTCTGTGGCGTCCACATTGCCGTGGCCGTCACTGTTCTTCTACCCACTGACTCATCCAAATTGTTGATTTTCGAAACACAAATATTGCAAACACTTCTTTTATTTATTTACCCACTGAACCAAGAGGACATTTATTTGCTTTATTTTAGGTGTACTTCTTATTCTTACAGATCTCAATGCTCTACCTGATCGTCCACTAGAACAGAGAGTAGAAATCATAGGAGCTACAAATGCTCCAATGGCTGTAAAGGTTGTCCCGAACTATGCTGACAATACTCTCGTTGTTGGACCTAGATATATGAAAGAGGACTTCCGAATAAGCTGGTCAAATCATTTAGGATTATTTAGTAGTGGGGTTTTAAGTAAGTTTTCCATTGATTTGTAAATTTGGATCAATCAATAGTATGGTAATAATATTTATGGCATAGTGAATAAAAATTTGCCCCCAGTTTCTTGAAGTGTGATCACTTTCATGACTGACCCTTTTGAGCTGTGATTGGCTACCCAACTCCAATAATGATGCTGATTATATTAATGAACAATAAATGGTAAAATAAGCAGCCTTGACATATTTCTCTTTATTACAAAATCATTTTAGCTATTTTTACGTTTTTAATTGAAAATGCACCTCTTTGGGTTTCAGTTCTAGGCATCAACAGTGGTACAAAATTGACATACAAGTTAAATTTAGCTCGACCAACAAGGGCGTATAAAGTTCATGGCCAGCTTGGTAAAGCTACAGACACATATTTCTGGAATGGAAAAACTGTAGAAAGATCTTCATATGGTCATGTCTCACATGAGAAAATAGATGGTATTGTTGCTCATATGCAAGCCGCACATCAGAAGACCATGTTTCAGTAAGTATCTACAATACAGGAGGTAATTTTAAAGAGCCTCAGTATTTAAATGTTTCCTCAAGTCAATTCTCAGCCTTTGGTATTGCTAACTGTAGCCTGCAGGCCTAGCACGGCATCAAGAAAGACGAACGACATAGAACAAATACGCAGTCTAATTGGCTGTTATGTCCCACTTTACTTACTACTTTTCACAGCTGTTTCAACAAATAGCAGCGGATTATATGTCTTGTCACTTCTTTCTTGGAGTGCTGTGCTTGGGGGCTAGTAGTGTTACCTGCAATTTGTGCCATTCCCAGGGTTTCAAGATAAATTGGACATAGTTACACAGAAAGGACTCAATCCACAAAAAGTTACTACGAAGATATTGAGATTTAAAGTTGGATGCGCTATTGACCCGCCATACATGTCGATTGTGGTTTGAGTCAGGGTACATAAAAAATAGGTTGTAGTGAACTTTTTTGTGTAAATGTTTTTTTATATGATGTATGATATGTCTTAACTTACAACCTGGTTATAGCTAACTCAATTTCGGGCAAAGTGTGGTTTGAGTTCTTTCTGTGTAACTATGTCCAATTATGGCTTTTGAGTTAATCTAAGGTCCGCTAACTCTCATACTTTTGCCTTAATAATATTAGTCCTATATGATAAGTGGCTAACTCATTATCATTACATGAAATAATTTTATTTTCTCAACATTAGACTTTCAGGTGTGGACATGGGCTCTCAAACAGCTTATGAATTAGCTTCACAAGGAGTTATTCGACCGGCTAATGGCAAGTTACCAGTTGTGTATGGGATGAAATGTGTTTACTTCAAACCACCAAACTTCACTTTAGGTTTGTTATATTATACATATTAATATATCACTTGTTGTTGTATGCTAAGTAACTTTTGAGGTCTTATGTTTACTTATAAGGAATTGAGTCTACCTACCATTTCTCCCTAGTGGATGTTAAACCCCCGAAAGAGTGCTGTTTATGTTTACTGATTTATTTCATTATGAGAGATTCAGTAATTTTAATTGATCAACTGTGTAAATATCAGTTCTAGACTTTAATGTTTAGTTTAAAAATCAACTATTGACATTTCTGGATAATGCGCTGCGTATGGACAGACTGGTTTGTCTAAATAACAGATCATTTGCTGCTAACTCAGAAATCTACAAACCTCTCATTTTTAATGTATATCAAATGGGCTATTAAAAAAAAAAAAAAATATAACAGTCTTAACAATTTATTTTCCAGAAATACAGTGTATAAATGAATATGACAAATACCTATGGACATTGATTCATGACCTGGGTGTACAATTAAAAACTTCAGCGCACTGCACTGGAGTGCAGTGTATTCGACAAGGCAAGTTTGGCACGGACCTGGCGCTGCTTCGCAAGCACTGGCAGTTAGATCACATAATAAACAATATGAGGCAATGTGACAAGATCCTGCAAGAGAATGAAAGGCTTTTAATGCCTGACTCGGCCAAACTCAGTGTCTAATTTTATAATGATATTGTACATATAATATAGGAAAGTTTAATATACAAACTAGAATAGGAAGTACTTATTATTATTTTAATCCTTAATTACATAATATGTTTATAAATAAATTGTAATTGTTTTTAACAAGAGATCAAGTTCCACTTGATGATGTAGGTGTTGTTGGTGATGAAACATTCGCCTGTTTCTCCATTTGCTCAATCCTCTTATGTCTAATCATATTAGAAAGGATTCCATCAAAAGAAGTAGTCTTCTTCTTTGCAGATCCCCTTAGTGTGTCTTCACCATCTCTTCTGACACGTAACCTTAGTGAACTGACTTCATCCATAAAGTCAAAATCGGATTTTTCTTCTCTGATTGGAGATTCTGGTAACTCAGGCTGGTTGTCTTTATTAACGTAGACTGGCGACGGCGGCCGTCGACCAGGACACTTCCATTCTAGTGGTAAGTTACCGCTCTTGTCAATTGCCGAGTATAAATCCTCAAGTTCTGCAGGATCCGGTATCCACTCTTTGCCAATGAATACACCACAAGTGGACAACTCGTCGTCGGAACATGGCAAGTCCCAGTTATCTCCTTGTATATCAGGTGTGGACATTTTGCGATCAATAAACCATATAGACACTCGGAATCAGAACAAACAACTAAAATGTACTTTGTGAAATAAACAATAATTTCGAGCTGAGACCACAACAAACAAGTATTGAATGAATGAGCAAATATTGAGCAATTGAATGAGCGAATTGAGCATTCGATCAATGAATGAGCGAAATAGCTAGAATGAATATTCAACAATCTGGCTGTATGGCCGGATTGTCCAGTCCTGTTACAGAGTGGGGCGAAATAAAAAAAATGTCACTGTCACACTCAGCTGTCACCATACGAACCAACTGTCACGCGGAATAACAAACAACAAAACACGTGTGTGAAATTGTATTTTATTGTGCCTGTATTAAATTCGTTAAAAAATTAGGAATGTCTTCATCAGACAGTGATTCAGATTCTGGTTCCAGACCTAGCAAACCGTCCAAGTTAGTTTTAAATAAAATACTCCTAACATTTCGAGATTCAGCACCATGCTTTTCTAACGACCCATTATTTTCAGATTGGGCTTATGTGAAGTATGTATGGACAACGACGCTATTTACACTTGCCCAAAATGTGAAGTTAAAACGTGTTGTTTGAAATGTTTGCAAATACACAAGAAAGAATTAGAGTGCGACGGCGTGAGAGATCGCACTAAGTTCATTAGAATAAAACACTTCACGGATACAGATCTCCTTAGTGACTACAGGTTACTGGAGGAGTGTGCCCGGTTTGTGTACAGTGTAAAGAGAAATGATAAAAAGAAATTCACACGCATTGACCAGGATTTGCCTATAGTGAGTAATTAGTCACAGTGAACTCCTGATAAAATGTTATCTTATAAGAATGTGTATTTTTTAATGATTACATACTATTTTTCAGCATTTATACAAATTAAAAATGGCTGCCAGAAAACAAGGAATAGCATTGCAATTCCTAGCTCAAAACTTCACAAGGCACTCGATAAACACTACAAGGTATCATTATAAAACCAATATCATACATTGGAGAATAGAATGGGTGTTCCCCAATGCTGAGGCAGGAATAGTGAAATTTGTTGACGAAAAATGTTCTGAAAAAGACAGACTGTCTGTACTCCTGGACAAGTACCTGAATGCTGATGCAATGCCTTTTGAAGGATCAAAGGCATTAACATTTTATAAAGCTGCTGGTTTTAGTGGAGTCAAAATTCTTCTCCGAGGTAGTGTATAAATGCATTTTATAATGCAATATGTATTCTATCTCTACAATTAAATAATTTACTAGTCAAATAATATTTAATGAAACATGCACTGACATTACTGAGTATTACAATGAATCTTGCCTTCATTGTTTGTTTGATGTTTTGACACAGTTAAATATGTGTGCCATTTGTCATGAGTTTGTTAGTTCTTTTCTTATAAACAAATGAAATGTTAAGTAATAGCAGTAGGTAGTGAAATAATTTCCATATGAAATCTGTTGTTGTTAATTTTGTGATATTTATTTCTTTACAGCTGAAAAAGTAAAGGGGTCTGCAAGGAAGTTCTTTGAGCTTGACCCTACAGAGACTCTGGCCGAAAATCTTTCCGGCAAATGCATAGTTGAATTTCCCATCATATTTGTTGTTCTCAAGGACCATGCTTATAACTTTGAGATTGTTACACCAGGTAAAAATAATGTGCAAATTATTTCAATCACTAAAATTAAGGTTTACATATGAAAAATGTTTTATCATAATTATTTCACTATGGGCTCACTCCCTGTCACATTGGGTTTAATACGCTTGGTGAACAGCGGGCACTTGCTTGGCAGGTGCTTTGTGATTACAAGATGTGAAGTGTATATCATTATTTCTTTGCAGAGGATGAATTCCACTATGAACAAAATAGCAGTGAAAATAACAACGAAGGAGTTGATAACCCTAAAAGTACTAATGAGACAACTGTACAAGGCCCTATACAAGAAAATAACTTTAGTAGGAATCCCAGAAAGAGAAAACCAAAGCAACTGCTCACAGAAAAAGTGGCAAATGAAAAGAAAAAAGCTATTGAGAATGAAATTAAAGCCGAGAAGAAAAAGAAACCAAAAAATCTGCTGTTCACAACAGGTTACTCTTCTGAAGAGAGTTTAGATTTGTCCGATAATGAAAATTAAACAAAATGTATAGAATACAGAATGTATTGTATATTTTATTTATCTACATCATCTCAATTGCAACAAAATTAGACTCTGTTAATAAAAATAGGTAATTATTTGTAGCATGAATACCCAGAACTTCACCTAATTTATCAATGTTAAATAATCTTTGCTGTCCAATCAGAATTTTTTTCATACCCGTTGGTGTTCTTTGTCTGAGTTGACAATCTGAGTTACTATTTCTACAATAAATGAAGATGTGTCTTGATGCTTCACATACAACTGCATAGGAGAAGTTAGGTGGGCACGCCAGAAACTTCCTATTTTGTTTTGAAGATTGCACATATCCAAATGCTGACAATGTTCCTTGGTGTCTCATTGGCCATGCCTCTGAATTGATCATTTTGGGGTACGGCTGCCAGATACAAGCATCCACATCATGCCTCAACACCAGTGAAGGTACTTCCTGAGGTTCCAGACTCATGTGGAACAAATACTGGTGTACACTGAGAGGTATCCTGTGTGTAATACTGTGGCTGGAGGCTTCATATCGACCTGAAACAATAAATCATTGTTAGTTACATCTTGCAGCGTGTTGAAATTAATTCTTACTTAAGCCGTAGGTACACTAGAGGTACAAAGGGACTACTAAATGGCAAAATGAATACTAGTATCAGTTAAAATACTACCTAGTATAGTGTCTTCTTCAGATGCTGCATCACACTCTTCCAGCTCCTGTGTCGAGAATCCTGGTACTGATTGGTCATTGTTAACCACTTCGGTTTCTGAGCAGAGGTGCATGAGTCTTCTATGAGCCTCTTCCACTAAACTAGCATCTAAAATCTGTTCTCCATTGGGATCGGCACCTTGTACCAGTTCATCCCACAGCATACTTTCTGATTTGGTGAGCAGCACATCAACCTTGCCATCTTCTATGTTCCATGTTGTTAGTTCACTGTCAACTTTGTGCTTCAGTTTTCCATTGACAAAAACGCTTCCAGCGTAACTGAGCTTTATAGCAAGTGGAGTAACATCAACATGGAACAATGTCCTGTTGTAGTTTTCAGGAAGCTTTAGTGTTATTGTTATGTCTTCTGTAGTTTGGAGCCATGTGTAAAGGATTTTCTTATCTACCTTAACTTTTTCTGGCTCGGTTATTTCCTTTTCCGAGTCTGTTGTGAACTTGAACTGATTGTCAGATGCTATATAAACAGCTTGGTAACTAGATTCTATGGCTGCATAGTGGACGACACCTTTACCTTGCAGCTGCTTCATACAAACTTGTTTCCAGTTTACACCTTCATTCTCAAATGTAACCCAAGTAATCACAGACGAGAAAAAGTTTTCATTCTGCTCCACAGATTGCAGTAAACAGTGTAACAATTGTTTTTCATTCTTCTCCTCACATCTTGTGTCAACAATCACAAAATAATTGTTTGCTCCTAGTATCAAGCCAGAGAATACAGTGTTCCAGTCTGATGTTTGTATAGTGCATACTCTGGATGGAGTTGAAACAATGTGTAGGTATCCCATACCATCACTAACTACAGCAATGTCATTGCTAGGGAATGATAGGCACAGATTAAAATGACCCGGCTTACGCTCCTCGTGCAGCGGGACATCGTAAACAACATTACTTTCAAATGTCTGTGTTGTACTGTTGAAAATAATTCTGCTGATTTTTTGGTTACGATCTATGTAGTAAAACATGTAGCGGTGATCCCAATTATCGGATATCAAGTGGTTGTGCAAAGCAAACAGTTTGGCATGCAGAAATGAGTATTGGACATCATCAGGATGAACTTTGTCAACATTTTTATCGAGTTGATGAGCCCAATGTGGTAGAGACTGCAGATTTAGCTTGTATCCTTCAAAATCGTGTTCCAGGAGTTTACGATCCGGGCGTAGCTCAACTGTAGTTGCAGGCATGTTGTAAATACTACTAAAACACTACACAGTTATTTTTATTTCGATCAAAATTAATAAAAACCTGAAAAAACACCGGCGCGAAGTAGCAATGCAATCAATCAATCTAGGATTTGTCAGTTCGATGACGTCAGTATACAGTCAAAGATTATCGAACTGTAAGTCGCTATCTATAAGTTATGTTGAAGCTGACTGCCGAAGCCGAAAAATCCTCTTGCAAGAAATCTGAGCTTCTAATCAGAACTCAACATATATAGGGTAAAACATCCAAAAACCGCCCACTTAAGCACCTTCACGGATTCATTTGGCTATAGCCTCCTTGTAAAAATAGTTATTTTAAATGTAGAGTGAGTTTCTCAAAGGGTTTTAAGTGCTAATTAATATACATCGATCAATAAACAAAATTAGGTAGTCACTTAAAAATAATGGTTTCTTAAACCTAAAACACCAATTTTACCCATTAACTGCCCCTCAAATCCTAATAACCGCCCGTAAAGAAGCCAGAAACTGCCCACTTTATTATGTATTGTTATTTTATTGCAACCTCAGTGTTTTATACCTAACTGTTTACATAGATGCATTATGAAATTGTAATCATATTTTTTTAAAACTTCCATAGTTCAAACATAACTTGCGCATCTCCATTGAGTTTAACTTCATTGTCATAAGCCTCAGTAAAGCGAATATGGTTTTGCTCGCCGATAATATTTTTAAATTCATCGACGGTCATAAAATGTTTTGGCAATTTTTCACACTGGGCATCATTTTCCTCCAACTCCGCTTTATTTGAATCTTGGCCTAGGCACTTATCAAAATTAATGGCATCGGGATTGAAAGGAAACAGTCCTGTCGTGCGAAATCCATTTATAGCTGTGCTCTCTTTAGTAGCCTTGTCTACGACCTTTTTCAACAAAGGTGCAAAAGTCAGTTTGTTAAGCACTTCTCCTGCTTCACTATCTCTGTACCAGTTCTTTAATTGTTTTTTCCATTGAGATTTGAGGGGCTTGAAAGAAGCGACATCGGCTGGTTGTAAAATACGACTAGCGTTGGGATACAAAGCAATGAGGTGAATTTCCAAAGATTGGCAGAGTTCTGAGACTTCTTTAGTAAGATGAGTTTTATGACCATCCACATATAAAATAACAGGAAACTTAATATTTGCAGAAACAAGATCTGGGTAAAAAACGTTTGCAATATATTCATAAAACACAGGCGCAGTCATCCAGCCACTATCGCTGCGACCAATGCCCCAGCCAGCTGGCACAGAATCAGCGATTTTTTCTGGAATGCGTTTATACGGATAGATAATCATAGGTGCACATGTTCGACCTGAAGCTCCAAATGCAAACATAACAGTGATATTTTCTTTAGGTGAAGTTTTTTCAACAACGTATACATTTTTTGCTCCTTTTTCGGATATGACTTTCCCTGTGGTAGGGCAAATATGAAAACAGGTTTCGTCAGCGTTATATATCCTTGAGGGATCTTTTATGACTTCCGTTAGATTTTGAGCGTTTATAATAGTCTTCAACCTCTTTAAACCACTTCCTAATATCCGATTGTGAAACGCAGGCACTGGCTTTCGTAACTCCTTCTGAAGCTCTCACTCTTAAATTTGGATGTCGTTTTAGACACGAAAAAAACCATTTGTCACCAGGTCTTCCATCTTTGAACGGAGTATCTCGTGGATTTTCTTTAAGGTAGAATTGGACTGAATCTAATATATCGTCTTTCTTCCTAGGAAATCCACGTTTACTGAGGCTTATTATATAGTTTACAAGTGCATTTTCTTCATCATGTGTTAAATATGTATCTGGACCTGAAGTGCATTTAGCTTCTGGGTGCTTTATCCTATATCGAATGCTACTTCTAGGCACTTTAAACGTTGAAGATGCCAGTCGGACCGAGCCCTGATGATTTTTGACAAATAAAACAGCTTTTTTGAGATCTTCTGGGTCGTACTGCCGCTTTTTCACCATTTTGAAGAAACTGTTAAATGAAAAAAAATACAACCTATTAACTGCCCATCAACAAATCCAATAATAGCCCACCCATGGCAGCAAATGGAAAAAATGATTCTATGAATACGAGTGTTTTAATATTGTAAAACAAATCTTACTACCTTTAAAATACGGTTCTTTTTTTTGTGAAATTCTGAATTTTGAACATTTGCTAGTAACTGCCATAGGTGGGCAATAAATGGAAAATATGTAATTTGAAAGCCGAAAACTGCCCACCCCACAAAACAATAGCAATAGGCAAATTTGCGTAAAATCAATTAAACTATCGGAATCCTCGCACTTTTTTATCCTACATACACCATAAAACCACTTTAAAACGTAAGTTTTGACAGATAAATATTAAATTAAAACGTCCACTTACCTTAGCACTCCGATTAGTCACAAGCGCCACAGACGCCGCCCGCGTCGCAAATGACGTTTGAGGTTTTGTTCAATATCCATCTGGTGGTAAAAAGTCGAAACTTTTGACCTAGCCATGTTGTCATTTAACCAAATAACGCGATGATGGGACACAAGATGGCGTTACTAGGTTGGTTTGCTTATTATTTAGGCTTCAGTTTTTCCTGGGCGGTTATTGGCAGGAGGGCAGTTA
>SJJU01070173.1:0-18678 GCA_012932125.1 Conopomorpha cramerella
TAGGTGCACATGTTCGACCTGAAGCTCCAAATGCAAACATAACAGTGATATTTTCTTTAGGTGAAGTTTTTTCAACAACGTATACATTTTTTGCTCCTTTTTCGGATATGACTTTCCCTGTGGTAGGGCAAATATGAAAACAGGTTTCGTCAGCGTTATATATCCTTGAGGGATCTTTTATGACTTCCGTTAGATTTTGAGCGTTTATATAGTCTTCAACCTCTTTAAACCACTTCCTAATATCCGATTGTGAAACGCAGGCACTGGCTTTCGTAACTCCTTCTGAAGCTCTCACTCTTAAATTTGGATGTCGTTTTAGAAACGAAAAAAACCATTTGTCACCAGGTCTTCCATCTTTGAACGGAGTATCTCGTGGATTTTCTTTAAGGTAGAATTGGACTGAATCTAATATATCGTCTTTCTTCCTAGGAAATCCACGTTTACTGAGGCTTATTATATAGTTTACAAGTGCATTTTCTTCATCATGTGTTAAATATGTATCTGGACCTGAAGTGCATTTAGCTTCTGGGTGCTTTATCCTATATCGAATGCTACTTCTAGGCACTTTAAACGTTGAAGCTGCCAGTCGGACCGAGCCCTGATGATTTTTGACAAATAAAACAGCTTTTTTGAGATCTTCTGGGTCGTACTGCCGCTTTTTCACCATTTTGAAGAATCTGTTAAATGAAAAAAAATACAACCTATTAACTGCCCATCAACAAATCCAATAATAGCCCACCCATGGCAGCAAATGGAAAAAATGATTCTATGAATACGAATGTTTTAATATTGTAAAACAAATCTTACTACCTTTAAAATACGGTTCTTTTTTTGTGAAATTCTGAATTTTGAACATTTGCTAGTAACTGCCATAGGTGGGCAATAAATGGAAAATATGTAATTTGAAAGCCGAAAACTGCCCACCCCACAAAACAATAGCAATAGGCAAATTTGCGTAAAATCAATTAAACTATCGGAATCCTCGCACTTTTTTATCCTACATACACCATAAAACCACTTTAAAACGTAAGTTTTGACAGATAAATATTAAATTAAAACGTCCACTTACCTTAGCACTCCGATTAGTCACAAGCGCCACAGACGCCGCCCGCGTCGCAAATGACGTTTGAGGTTTTGTTCAATATCCATCTGGTGGTAAAAAGTCGAAACTTTTGACCTAGCCATGTTGTCATTTAACCAAATAACGCGATGATGGGACACAAGATGGCGTTACTAGGTTGGTTTGCTTATTATTTAGGCTTCAGTTTTTCCTGGGCGGTTATTGGCAGGAGGGCAGTTATAGGATGTTTTACACTCGGAACTAAGAAAATTGTCTTTGGACACGGACTACGATGTATTTAACCTTAACTATACCCCAGATGAAGGAGGAGTTGAAGAAGCGCGGAGCTTCTCTACGCGGGAAGAAAGCAGGTCTTATTGAAAAACTCGAGTTCTACGACAAAAACTGTAACTTTGGCCATGTTGATCCTTCGCAGAATGAAGATCCAACGATGGAACTGCCGTCTTTGGAATCGTATAAAGACATCAACAGCAGTACACGCTTACTTCAAATAAATAGCACCCAAATTCGACTTTATTTAAACATAACATCAAAGACGTTATGTGTAGGCCACTGATTTGTACATCAAGACCAAATTCCGTACAGTACTTAGCCAATGACACTTTTTCATTTACAATTCCATGGCTAGTAGCCCGAGATTTCATTTCTTTCCCACAGAGCACTTATTGTGCAAAGCTTTTTTATGTTTTGTCTCTTAAATGACATATTGTGTGAAACACACTCGCTGTGAGACGATTTTTTCTTTGAATATGCCATTCTATGGACTCACTTTGGCCAATGGTGTCTTCACATATTTTTTTAATGTACGTGTCGTCTATTCCTATCAATTCGAGTCTTTTCAGGGTTTCTTCTTGATCATTGACTCCATGATAACTATGGTCACCTTCTGATATGGGTTTACTGGCTTATAGTTTTGTTTTATAGGCATTGTGCTATTAGGGTAGGCCACAACCAAGTTGCGTACTTAATAATTAACAAAAAAACGATCTAGTTTTCGTACATCACAAGCTGTAAATATCAATCTTTTAAGCAGCTTTTTTCTGGGCAGAGTCGTATGCTGTATATTTTTGCCTTGGGCAATTCCATTTTTGCAGTTTTTGTGTGCACACTTCATCAAGCAATACAATTTTGTCTTTGGACATGTGCTCCAAACACATCAAAAGCACTGCCACATGCTTACATGTAGCACCTGTACCACTGCCACCAGGGCATTCACAGTGGGATTCCTCTGGATTGCCAGTCAGGTCTAGTTTTACATCCACTTCTTATTGAAGGGCTGGCCACAGAGCATCTAAACACTGTCAAATATTCGTAAAGCTGTTTTGAGGCCTTATATTTTTTAGTAGTCATGTTTAAATAAAGTGGAATTTGGGTGTTATTTATTTGAGGTAAGCGTGTGCTGCTGTTGATGTCTTTGTACGATTCCAAAGACGGCAGTTCCATCGTTGGATCTTCATTCAGCGAAGGATCAACATGGCCAAAGTTACAGTTTTTGGTACATTTTAGTCAATATTCCTTGCCTTTAAGAAAGGTAGGTATATTGATACCTACCGATACCCTTTACTGACAAAGAGATCCTGAACATTAAAGCCTCGATCAGCCATGATTGTGTCTCCCTCTTCACAAATTTGCACCAAATTGCTTCTTTCCACTATTTGGCGGTCACTTATTGAGCCAGCATATAAGCTTCTGAGCAGTAACTTAATAAACCTCCAGGTGCAGACCCAACCAAGATTTCCATCGTGTTCTTATGCTTATAAGAACTAAAGGTCGCTTTTTGAGACACAGGATCGGGCTTTTGTGTTGGAATTTCGGTTCCATCCACTATTATTCTGGTTGAGAGAAAAGATTTTCGAAATGATTCAGATTCATGTAAAAATTTACCAATTCTCGACTTGGCCAGTTATCAATGAGCCTCCAAATATCATTCACAAAATTTATCCACGTTGCTATAATATTTGATACAGTGCTTTTACTAATTCCAAACATTTTACCCAATTCAAAATTTCCTCGGTTACGTCTTAATTTGATGAGAAGCATCAAACATTGGTCTTCTATTGAGAGGTTAAAATCTTTGTTCCATCTATATTTCAAGTCATTTGCCATTGGTAATAAGGTGCTTAGGACAAGTTGAAATTTATTGTAACATTCAAGGCCAGTGAAGTAAAGCACAGAATCATTATCTGACATTAAGGTATGGGTTGTAGATATTGACAGTAGCAAAGATGTCTGTGTGCTTTTAACATTCCCTGTGTTTTGAGTAGGTACTTGACTAGAAGATGGAATGCAAATTTATTCGGGTGATTTTATTTCTATTTCATGAACAACAATCTCTTGATCAAATATCAGTGGTGAATGATTATCTAGTTTTGATGATCCGGCTGGGAGTGGCGTGAGAATCGGAGGAGGAGCAGAAATCGGTCTTTGGACATGAATGTCAGGAATTTGAATGTAATATTCATCGAGCCGTCCCCGGACACACATGGCCATGATACTCATCACTGCAATGAACCTATATAATTCTTCGACTGAGGTTTCGATCCAGCCATGCAGCCTGGAGCGTGGACCTAACCCTTCGCCAGTTTCATACGCCTGTGCTATGGTTTCCCATGCGTACCTATTTGTTTCCAATTTCACCTTTTCCATTATGGTCTGATCCCAATATTTATTAAATAAATCTCTGGACCTGAACCCTTCCACTTTCCCCTATTCTTGTTTTTCCAAAGCTTTATCTTCGAAAATTGCGATTTCTGATGCAGTTTAGCTTTTTCTTCTGCAGCTTATAGCTCGAGCATTTTCTTATGAGCTTCTATAGACGAGTGTGAAGATTTCCTTGAACCAGTGCTCTTTGGAGGGAGGGGTTCCGTCTTGAAACTGCCTTTTTTGTTCGAATTTTTCACCAGTTCGACGTTACGAGCTCGACCTTCCAAAACTTCGGAATGTGCTACAGTCACTCGTTGTGGTGGAGAACACTCATCGGGGTTCGTCAGCATTTTTCTTGTTTTCACTATTTTCGGAGTGTTAAACATAACATCACAAAATGTGCACACTTCTCTCCAAACACAATGATCCGGTTCGAAGGACCAGCTTTATTGTACGGGATGCGTTGATGATAGGGTGTGAAATAAGGTTAGACCACGAGTTTTTTAGCTTTAGTATGGGGGGTGGAGCGCGTAAGTTGATGCGTGTGTCCGGTCCGCGGTTCATTTTTAGACTGCCCTAGTGTGCGTAAAAAAATTGTTAATTTACAAGTACCTTTAAAAGTGTCACCTCAGTACTGACTGCTTGAAGTAATTTCGTTGACACTTTATCCCCTCTTACCCCACGTCCTCAGTGCACGAATGAATACGATGCGATCCGATGCGTCCCATACATTTTGACGTTTGTCACGTGACATTTTCTGTCAAAATGTATGCGACGCATCGGATCGCATCGTATTCATTCGTGCACTGAGGACGTAGCGTAATACAGCTAGCGCCATCTGTCATAACTAAGAAAAAAAAGGGTCCTGAAAATTATCCATTGAATAATATCTAGTTACTACTTGCTATGTTGCTTAAAATGCACCCTTGGAAATATAATTACTGGCGGCAGTGCATTGCCTAAAGCGCTAATAATATAACAAGTTGTTGTCAACGTCCCACGTTCTGCGCTGGTGACCTTGGAAACTTGTCTTTGTCCTTTGGCTGCTAACACTTTAGCTGATTTCTGCACTGTCATAGTGTTTGTTTCATCCATATTGAAAACTCTGGTTCCATTACAAGAGCCAAGAGACATCATGTCTAGTCTAAATAATAATTGAAGAGTAAGGCAATAACTCTTACATTAAAAATAAAACATATACATATGATTTTCGAAATTATTTTATATACTGATCATCTTCGAAATCTGACAAATATTGTACATCATAAAATGATTGATCATTGTCGTCGCTTTCCTCATTGACCTATGTAATGAATAGTTCCAACTCAGTTTCCAATATCTTATCTCTCTGTTTGTATTCATTTTCCACATTAATGACATGGTAGACATTCTTCTTTCAGTCATCGGCAGTGATATTAGAAAAATAGTCTATTATTAATTGTTCCATCTGTGAAACGTGTAATCCTCAATTCTAACTTGCTACTTTCCTTTTAGCCAGACTCCACATTAACTCCATTGGATTTAGGTCGCATTGGTATGGTGGAAGTTTGAGAACTTCATGGTCATGCTGTTTCAAAATTTCTTCAGCTTCGTAAAGAGTTGTTGGTTTGTTATCTTTTACAATACAAAGTAATTCAGCTTTGGTTTGACATTCATCATATTATAGTATGTTATTATCTGTGAGCCACTTTCTTATATCAGCCTTACGGTTGTTCATTGTTGGAGCCTTATTAATCTGAGTTACGTGGTAACTAGCATTGTCCGTGACGATTACACTTGGTCCAGTGAGATTGGGAATAAGCATTTCCTTAAGCCATTTTAAAACAATTGTTTGTTTCATGTCATCATGGTAAGCTGCCATTTTTGATTTTGTACTGAATACCAGTAAAGCACTTGGAACAAATCCATTTTTAGAACCAGCATGAACAATTATGTGTCTTTTTCCTGAAGAAATTTTATCCATGACTCCACTTGTTGAAGGTCCTTGCCAGGACTTCTTGGTTTTATAATTTTGATGAACATAGGTATCATCGAGATAGATATAGTTGGCTGCATAAGAGCGGTGCATGTCCGTCATTATGTAGGAGTCTTCTTCGACGTTGCCTTGAATGACAGGGTCAAGCGTGCTGCGGTTTTTGTCCGGGATAAGTTCCACATGTATTTTTTTCGTCTTGCGACTTATAACTCCGAAGGCCCACGTCTGGCTGCGGAGTATCCTCCCCCGGTGGTACTTTCTAGTATATAAGTGTGTTTCGTCCATTTCGACCACATCGTCAGCCCCGCCAATCTTGTCACGATCATGGCCTTCAGCCACCTCACATACTTCTCGCAAGAAATGGTATAGTTGGATGGCCGAAGTTTCCGTCACTCCGACATCCCTAGCAGCTTGGGTGACTTTGTCTTTGCGAAAAAAATTAAGAATAAGACTTTTTCAAGGGCGATATAATTTTGCGGCAAGTGCGGATTCCACATCGCCATCTGAAACCCAATTTGTACGATGGTCTGCGCTCTTTTTTCATAATATTGCCACAAATGCAGCGACGACGACGAAGCGTGGACGGTAGCAAAAGCCACGAACGCACAGCCTCAATCGCTTCCTGCTCTGTAGAAATATGCGAGCCTATAGTCCAAATTGAAAAATTCGTATTGAGTAATAATGCTAAATAGAGGTCCATATTAAAAAAGGAAAGAAAACTGGAATGAAAAACAGATGAAAATGTGAATATGAGAAGGCGGAAAAGTGAAATAGGCAAAAAATGAGTGTTTTTTTTTACTTTATCTGACTTAATTAGGGCAGCGTAACGGCGCAAAACAAAAATCGCATGAATTTTTTGAACAAGGTTTTTGTACATATTACTTAAGCACGGCATTACCGCACAGAGATCGCGTAACTTAAAGAGATTATAAAGAAAGTATTTTTTCGCCATATCTCGGAAACGGTGCGTCGTACAGCGAAAATAAGCCTTTTTTTACCCCCCTGCCTCCCCTGTATGCATAGGTGAAGTATACATTGTAAGTTGTAAAAATACTGTATAAGTCGCTGGGCAGTTAAAAATGAAAAAAAAAATTATTTTCGTTTTTTCGTCACTTTTTTAATAATTTCGGCTATCATTTTACAACTGCATGTTTCTTGACCATTTCCGAGAAAAATAAATTTTGCATTTGTATGGCACCCCCTTTCCTATAGGCGGACCAGAGTGCTTCCTCTTTTTGACATTTTGTCAAATCCAATTCACAAAAGCCAAATACCAGAGTACAAGAATGAAATGCCAGGGTCACAAGTTGAGAAGATACAGTCCAGTGGGAAAAGCCAAGTCGTGAAAAAACCCAACAAAACACAGATAGATTGAAAGCACCACAGAAACACCGAAACACGACAACGAAGCAGACGTTATGAATTGCGGATGACAAACAAAACGTCATTAATTTACTTACAGATCTTCTCTTTTTTTTTCGCTTCTTGCGCAAAACCTCCGATTCGAAATTTTTTTTATGGACAAAAAAAATCCCAACAATAAAATTTTGATACAACGAACACAGAATAATAGAACGTTCAAATTTGTCATCGTCATACATTTTGCAATACGATATAGCATTCTAATTTTTTTTGTTGTTTTTCATGGTTTTCTTCAATGTGTCAGATATCGCCTATTAGATTGTCCCTACTATAACACATATACATTTCACTGTTCATGAAAAGCCTCGAAACAGTTTCTGCTATAAGTGAAACATAAAAATACTTCACATTTCTTACAGAATACCGTAGTTTTTTTAATACATCCTGGAAGCCGATAACGGTTTTGTTTGGGGTCATGTTTGGGAAGGTGAACAGCTTTCTGCTGTCGTCTTTTAAGGGGGAATTCTTGAATTGCCTATTTTGCAGGCCCAGCACAGGCTGCTGTGTACACGTATACGATAAATGCTGATATAAATTAGATAGAGCATTTCTTCATCTCGATTCAAATAGAGAGCTTTTTAAAAATCATTCATAATTCATCCGAAAATACGAAAATGCTGAACCCTGTTTGACGATTTTGGCCAAAAAAAGGTCAAACGTGGCGCCCAACACAGAGGTCTACGGCTGTTCTCTGAGCTACGGAGTATGTGGAACGGATCGTACAATACTTCAGTTCAATTTCATTTTCGATTTTTGTAGTGTAAAGTGACAGATACAAAAGTAGCAATATAGCCGCCCCGAGTAAAACAACTGCCCTTGTACCTGATAATAGTAATCACTACATTATTTAATCTAAAATTTCCAGTGATTTCCCACAATTCCAAGTAGGGAATTGTTTCAGGTGTTATATACTTATCTTTTGCAGAAAATGGGCATTTTATTTCCACCACATAATCACTACCAACAAGTCCATCTTGGTGTACTTGCTAAATATTGCACTTCAGGGGGTACAAATATGCCGCATTGCCGATCCTATATTATTTTCTAGTTCGGCTCTTGCTACAGCTTCATATTTGAGGCCATGTTTGATTGCGTCACAAAATAGTGGCTGGTTTTTTATTAATTGTTTAGCTAACAAATCCCTTCTATGATGCATACATTTGCAATTTTTTCCAAATTTGGAACTTTGCAGTCTTTTTGTTTCCTTTCAAGAGCCATTTCTTTTTGTCATTTCTTGTATCTTCTTCTAACTTATTTAACTCTGCAAGGTTTAGCTGAAGATCTTTTATAAATCTATCTTCATTATTAATCTGCAAATAGTCATGGTCATGGACCAATTCAATTTTATTTGCTGGTTTTGTTATTTGGGCAATTGGCATTGGTTGGAGTTTGAGGTGGGTAGATTTAAAATTTATAATCATATTAGAAAAACACTCTTGGTTAATTTCTTTGCTTGATGTTTGTGGGCGAGGATCAACATTGGAAATATTTACATAGTTAGTGTTTTTTTCCTTTAATTTCAAAGCCTCTGCTTTAACTGGGACTCTATGGTACAAGTGTCTCGGTTGGTGGAAAGTTTGCAGCTGTGATGTAACCATTTTCATTATTTTAATTTCCTTGGTACGACAAAAATGTTCTAAACCATACATTAAAACGAGGACATGTTTACATTGGGCATAAGGTCCTAGCCCAGCTGCTCATTGCTGAACAAAATATTAAACCATTAACAAAGTATTCGAATTATCACTGATCATAATAGATATTACTTACTGCTGCGAGCACGCCGATCCATAACTTCCCGTGACGTAAGAACTGACGTCTTGTATTTTTTGTTTTGCCTTCATCAACTGCTGAAGTATAATACTGATTGACGCGTTCAATGAGTCAAAAAAGTATCTGCAATCATTTCTTAAAGTCTATGTCCTACCAGAGTAGGACACTAGCGGGGGAGAGGTTAAAATAGATTTCATAAAAATTTCTCCAGCATTTGAATAAATTCTTCGTCTCTTTTTATATATCACTTTGAGATCTTTATAGGTATATACAACCAAGTTGGCCTATTTCCTGTTACTACAAAACAGTTGACCCTGAATTTGGTAGCATTTTAATTAATTAAGTGCGGCACTGTGCTTTCTGATATTGCATTATAGCGGCATGAATATGGGCACTTTATTTCAATAAGGGTCTCATGTCCCAACAATCCATCTGGTGATGCTGCTGAATGTGGTTTTGATTGGTTAATTTGATGGCCACACATTTCCACATTAAAATAATAATAATAATTGCTATCTTTTTGTACCAAGTCAAACTTTTGCGCAGAGGAGAATGAAATGAAGCAAGTTGATCAGGAATGTCTATGCCTTTTTTGGCATCATTATAATCGACTATTGCATCGGGTTTTATGACGTCGCCTCGTTTGGTAGTCACCTTAGACATACCGTCTCCATGGCAGGTCGATATCATAAGTACATCTCGCTTATCACGCCATTTCAGTACAGTGTAGAGATTATCCTTTTGTCTAGCTATTTGATCTCCCTTTTTGAGCTTTGCTGTTACTACTTCTTGTGGCAAATTTCTTTTATTTTTACGTAATGTGCCGCATAAATCAGTATTACGAGTTTTCAGATACTCAGCCAATGGTAAACTGGTATAATAGTTGTCAGCAACGATAATACGACCAGCATCTAAAAGAGGTTCTGTGAGCTGTACGACTGTTGAACCAGGTATATCTAGACCCTCTAGCTGATGTGAGATCCCAGAATAAATTATATAGGACCATGTGTAACTATTTATTGTACAGGCTTTATATATTTTCATACCGTAACGATCTGTTTTGGCTGGGTTATAAGTCTTTATTATCAATTTTCCATGAAATTTTACCATCGATTCATCAATGACAATTATATCGGATGGCATGTAAAGGCTACGAAAATTGTCAACCATTTTATGTATCAAGGGATCTATTTTATGAGTTCTTTGCTCTCCAATAACATCTATTTGGATTTCTGTAAAGTGCCAGCATCTTAGAATGGAACTAAACCTATTGTACGACATATTTATTCGGTGCATAAGAGGATTATAGTACAGCACATCCAGTTTCCAGTAGTGCTCAAAGGAGGGCTTAGGATTGAGACCCATGTAAATTATAACCCCAAAAAAAGATTTTAATTCCTCTTTAGTGACGTCTTTCCATCTTGTCATTCGACTAAATTCAGCTGTACGCAATTGTTTCAACAACACAGCGTAATTATTCGTATGGATTACCATTTCGTCAATCAAATCATCGGGTACAAAATATTCATATATTTTTTTCAAACAAACTCGGCCATCCTCAGCAGTAATTGCGGTCATATTTTGCACACCGTGATTGCCTGTAAATGTTACCCTACCTAAAGGCAAAACATCGGCTTTCCATTGTACATCAGACGGATCGGATGATGTTGTTGGACTTACTGGAATGGAAGACGATGTACTTGCTGGTGTAGGCGACGGGGGTTCAATTCTTTCTCCACTTCTTGCTATAAAGTTTGCAATTACATCCGTCGTTTCCACTTCTTCATCTTCGTTATCGGGCTACCATTCATCTTCACTTCCACTACTAAATGGGTCTTCATCTGAAGCTTCCAAATACCGCAATATTTCTTCATTTGAGTACCTTTTAGCCATTTTCCCGAAAAGTAATAATTGTCACATCAAATTCTTATATGAAATATCAATTATAACCTCAAAAACAATATATTATTAGAGTTCTTGACATTTGATTGACATGTAAATAATGACAATCAATGTACATAAATGCATTTCCGGGTTTGTGCTCGTATATGACTCATTGAACGTCGGGTAGAAAACTTATTACCTAAACTACGTTCATGAGTCACATGTGACTCAAAAAAAAAAAACCTGTAAATTGAGGGTAGTTTATGAATTTAAAACATAGAAATATTGTTTTTATGCTATGTAGTGCTGTTATAAAACTTAAAGTAAAAAAAAAAAAAAACAATGGACGTGGGGCTTTATTAAAATAAGTTGTATGGGGACTGTTTTCGCAGATACAAATAAAAGAATTTATTAGGTTGACTTTGCCTTTAATTTACGTTTTTAATTACAAATGAAATAATAAATAGATCGTGCTCGTAGCACGGTTGATGGCAGAGTGGCCGGCGCGGTAAAATTATACATAAGTATTAAAACAAACATTTTTTTGACGTAAGGTGACGCGTTTGCGAAGCGTAGTGGCGCGAACAGGGACAGGGAAGTTGTTAAAGTCTATGTCCTACCAGTAGGACACTAGCGGGGGAGAGGTTAAAATAAATTTCATAAAAGTTGTCTAATTTCTCCAGCATGCTTTGAATAAATTCTTCGTCTCTTGTTATATATCACTTTGAGATCTTTATAGGTGTATACAACCAAGTTGGCATATTTCCTGTTACTACAAAACAGTTGACCCTGAATTTGGTAGCATTTTAATTAATTAAGTACGGCACTGTGCTTTCTGATATTGCATTATAGCTGCATGAATATGGGCATTTTATTTCAATAAGGGTCTCATGTCCCAACAATCCATCTGGTGATGCTGCTGATGGTTTTGATTGGTTAATTTGATGGCCACACATTTCCACATTAAAATAATAAAAATAAAATTAATTTATTTCAGGCACTAAGGCCCATATAAGTGGGTATAACAAGAATTTCAAATAAAATAATAATAATAAAATAAATTTAATTGATCACCAAAAAAATAATAATATGAAAATAAACAAATTAATCAATTTTAAATAAAACTACTTATTTTTCCTTAAAGTAAGGTGTTGACTGCCATATTCAGACCATAGTCTGCACAATATTGTGCCATGGCATTTTTTTCATTAATGATGCCATGGCTTTTGGCTCGGGATTTAAACTCACGGCCCTGAACCAATTGTTCAGCAACATTTTGCTTAGAGCTGTCTCCCATATGACAGATGGTGTGGAAAATACCAGCAGTCAGACGGTTCCTGCGCTGCTGTCTCCATAAAACTGAGTCAGTTTGACCCACTGTCTCGATTTGAAGATGATTTCTTTCTTCATCAGTTAATTTATTCAATTTCAATCTCTGTAGTAATTCATTTTTTAAATCAATACCACAATAATTGTGGTCAGTTTCCATGGCATAAGGATTGCAGGGTTTGTATAGTTCCTTCAGTGGCATTTGTGATTTATGTGTTACAATTATATTACGAACATAGTAATTATAATTATATGTTTATCTATTATTGTCACATCAAATGGGACAAAAATTCTCTTAGACATAGTTTCCTCTTCCTGCAGAAGACGTTCTGTGGCACAAGAGCCAGCCTAGCTAGAGGTGTTCTCAAGTCGCCTTAATGACCTTCAAACTGTTTTCTAGATTGATTAAATTTTCTTTTTCCGACTCGGCACCTGCAACGACGTAGGTATCGAGCTCGCCGCCGTTATAGGAACTACTGCACTTTGCGGTTTCTGCAGGTTTCATCACGATGTTTTCCTTTATCGTTTGAGCGTTCAGCCAGGGCAATGTCCCCAAGTTATTTACCTACACTAATGGGAGAAAGTTCTGTTAGGACAGCTTTACCAGTTGGGTATTTTAAAAAGCTCAAAGTTTCATACACGCTTCCGGGGTGTAAGCTTTTAGACCCGGGAATAGTTATATACATATATACGTCAGACAGGTATATGTCAAGGCGGAAACTTGATTTTAATCCTCTTCCCCACTTGTCAAGGCGCGAATCATAATAAAATCACTACCGTAAAACGGGGTGACTAGACACATTTGCAACTTTGGGCAAAAATATCGTTTTGTTGTTCTATAGCAACGTATAAAGGTTTTAGCATCTTTTTGTGGGTCGATCAGTGTAGGGGAAAGTGGGGGAAATACGAACACCTAAGGGAAAACTCAAATGAAACAGTGAAATTTAATCACAGAGGTTCTTTAATTGTTTAATTATAAAGTTCAACGCAACGAATTAACTAGACAACATTTATATATTTTTAATAAAGTATGAAAATATGTCCACAGGACAATATGTGGACAGGTATGGGCTGATGATGATGATGATGATGAAAATATGAATGAAGAACAAAACTCTTAGTGTTCGGCTTTCCCCGACATTAGTCGGTGAATAGATTTCCGAGATAGGTTTAGAAATATCCCCAAAATTAATAAAAGTCAGCGAATAGGTTAACTGTGTAGGGTTTATTGTAGGAAGAGACTGAGAGCGGACATCTTAGTACGTCATCAATGCCGAACGCCTAGAATTTCACATTTCACATACAGCAAAGTCTCTGTATAACTTAAATACATTAGTAAATCAGAAATAGCTAAGACTACTTGGAAAGGCACTTAGGTAATGTCCATATTTTTCAACAGTCGGGTAAATACGAACACCAAGAGGGGTAATTACGTACGTAATTTACGTAACATTAATAACGACAGTGATCGCATTTATAGCCCGCCGATGTTGACTGGCCGTCGGTACAATGCTCGTGAGCCCATTTTTTACACACGTAACACATTATCCAGTCGTCGACAGGGGGATCTATATATTTTTCATTACAAAAAATACAAAAGAAGTCTTCATTTCTCTCCTTTTTTCCTTTTCTTTGGTATTTTTATTAGTGTCATTAAATTCGTTTATATTATTCAAATTCTTTAATACTTCTTTAATTTCTTTATATAAAGGTTTCTTATCACTGTGTTTCAGTCTTTTTATTTGAGATCCTTTATTTGTTTTTTTTTGGTCTTTCCTTGTTTGCTTCTGCTTTTGCTCTTTTTTTGTTTTCCTTTTCTTCTAACTGCTCATTATAGGTGTGCTCGTCAAAATAGTAGATTTTCTCTTCCTAATATTGCGTTTTGATATTTTTGGTGTAATCACAGGTAATTCAACAATATCGGATAGATGAACTTCATCTGTGCTTATGTGTTCGATTTGTGAATTAGCAAGACATGTATCGGATGCCTGGGCATTAAAATGTTCAACATTATGAACTTGGGTTACTGCAGTTGTATCAGCATTAGGAACTTGTTGAACGTCAGTTTCTTGGTTATTTGAGTGTTGGGCATTCGTATCATTGGTTTGTGGTGGGTTTATTGTTGTCAGTGCGTTATTTTGGGATATGTTTGGCTCAATCGGATCGAACTCAATGGGGCGCAAGGGATATATTCCTGCAGACCTGAATCCACTTGCTGCTTTTTGAAGGTTACTGCATCGATTAAAAGCAATTGTAAACAATTCTACTATGTCGTATTGAGTGATAGGCTGTCCAAATCGATCCGCCATGTGATTCTCACATTCTTGATTGTATGCTGTCTTGATAGGGCCTAAATATTGTAACGTACGTGGGGTGTGGGTACCGATAGACAAATGACATTATTACGAAAATCAAGAATTACACTTTATTCCGGCACTGTAATTACACAAACTAATTATAATCGTTAAACTAAAACCGCTAATAAACACTTTTACAATCACACAATCACTTGTTAACTCTCTTTAATTTTCTCTCTTGATGTTCACTGTATCACTGTTTAGTTGAAAACTGTCCCGCCGACTCGATCGTCGCTCTTTATATACCAACGGTACACAATCCAGAATATTCGAGTAGGTTCAGGTACTTTCCCGAGTCGACTTCTAATAATAATAATTAAATACCTAACCGTCGCGTCGGCCGGCACGCGTGTTTATACCTACACCAAACAGTAGGTAAGTAGGTTTATACCTACTTGTGGTGCGTCGGCCGGCTCGCGTGTTTATACCTACACCCAACAGTAGGTATGTAGGTTTATACCTACTTGTGGTGAGGTAAGGTAAGTACTTGTGTACTTGTGGCTTCCGAAATATACCACACTTTTCTCGATCTTTCGACATCCTTCTACTACATTCTGACGCATATAGGTACTGTGTAGTGGTTTGTATGCGTCGACTTGGATACTGGAATGTTCTTTAGGCCTCTCGAATGTTCGACGTACCTCTACGGCATTCTAGCCGTTGTTTCTAGACCCCGGGGCGTAACAATATGTCAAGTCCAGAGGTTGGTGTTTATGTGAGGTGTGTGGTGGCAAAGTCAGCATAATGATTCCATGTTCTCTGCATAGTGAATAAGCATCAAGACTTATGTGGCTTTCATGGTTATCCAATATGAGCAACACTGGATCATCTTTTGAAGGCTTTGCATATGAAATGAAGTGGTGTAGCCAATCAACGAAAAGACATCACATTATACTCATCTACATTATAAATATCCTGGGGCTCAAAAACATACCTGTCCATGACTTTGCAAATTATCATCAAAGCAATCCACATTCGTTTTATTAAAACTAGTTGCCCTGGAGAGACTTGTCGCTTGTGCTGCACGGACTGACAATTCCGGATTCCTTTTCATAAATGACCTGAACCATTCTTCTCCAGCCATCTCATTTTGTAACCAAGTTGCAGGTCGGGGTAAATTATATTTAGTAGTTAACTCGAACGCCAACTTTCTGACTTGTTTTGGAGACATACCAAAGTAAATATCTGCACAACGAAACAAATACTTTGAAAGTTCTTTCTCTTGATTTTTATTAAATACTCTGTTATGTGCAACGTAACCCATCCTGACGTCTTCAATTTGGTCTCCTTCACCTTCTCCAATTTTAGTTCGTTTACGAATATATCTTAGAAGGGAAACGTAATTAACATTATACTTTTCCCCCGCTTTTATAATAGACAAAACTGATTTCACCTCTTCGTAGGCATCATTATATTGTGATAACTCGCTTTGACCCTTTGTCGTTTTCTTATTACGTTGTCTTGGCATCTGGAAGATAAGGTAATATCGCATCAATAAAGCAGTCCTTAAATTGACTTATGTTAAGACATAATAATCGTCTACATGGGGACGGCTGTAACAGTTACAACCGTCCCCACGAAAATTGTTACAACCGTACCCACCCCCCCATCTTGGTAAACAATAAATCATATCAGCGCAAATGATGATGACAAATTGGAATAAATAACGCAGTCGTATGCTCAAATATGCAACAGACACAAAAAAAAAACATCTAAATCTCTATCGCAAATGCAAAAAGAATAATCAACGTGAGAAAATAGACAAAAATACTTACTTTTGGCGTCGTAAAACAATATGGCTTCCTCCTGACAACTGTTGCTCGCCGCGTGCGACGGAACACTGTGACGCGTGTTCGTACGGGTCGCCCGCACATTTCCCCCCTTGCACCACTCATCGTACCGCTAAAAAAACGAGAAAACCTGCTTGTTACAACCGTACCCAGTCTACCCTACGGGTCATTTTTTGCCTGCAAGATAAGAATAAAGTGTTAGAAATGATATGGCCAGTTTTTGTACAGACGCCTGCCTTGACAATGTATAACTATTGTGGTTAGTAATATGTTAAGCGGACAGTCTGGATTACCTTATTTCGTTTATATTTCACGTCTAGAACTTTTAATTTTTTTACAATATCCAAAATAAAATACCATATCTTACGTCAATAGCAAAGTTTTACGAGTACTTTTGCCATTCAACATAACAAGGCGTTTGAGCACAAATATCATTTTGGCTTATTTGGTGATAAGATGTATATTAATTCAAATCAAATCAAATCAAATCATTTATTTGTGAATACATGTCAAGTTGGTGTTAAATCTAAAATATAATATAATGTCACAATGTATCCTGCCTTATGTGGCGTACAAATATTATGTCAATATTATTCTAAAAAAATAAAATAAAAAATAGAAGTATGTCAATAAATTAATCTTAAAATAAATTAGACGTTAGAATTACAATTAATAAACATTTAAAAATAGACATTTTACATTTTCATTCAATTACATTACATATAATCCTTTTCTATAATTTATCATTGAAAAATTCTTCTAATGTATAATATGATTTGTCCAAAAGTAGGCTAAAGAGGTTTCTTCTAAACATTTTTGCATCTTGTTCTCTCAAGGTCTTAGGTAATTTGTTGAAAATCTTAGGAGTCATGCAAACTATACTTTTAGACTTTAGGGCGGTTCTCGCCTCAACAGTTGCCAACCTATGAGGGTCCCGGTCGGATTTTGTCTTATTCACATGTGCTTTCTTAAAAAGGGCAGGGTTTTTAGTTACAAATAAACATACTTCAAATATATATAAACATGTGAAAGTAAGGACCCCAAGCTTTTTAAAATGTGTTTTACAGCTTTCCCTTTTTCCTATTCTAAGAATGGCTCGTATACACCGTTTCTGAGCTCTGAAGATAGAGTCCCTCTCTGAACAGTTTCCCCAGAAGATAATGCCATACCGGAGAGTTGACGATACATATCCATGATAAGCTGTTTTTACAGCTTCCACATTTACTATTTTTGCAAGTCTATACAGAGCATATGAAAATCTATTTAATTTAGAGCATATATCCTTTGCTTGCTGCTTCCAGTTTAGCTTACTATCTATTGTAAGACCCAGAAACTTGGTTTGCTCTACATTTTCAATACAGTCTCCGTCGTAGGCTATAACAAAGTCAGGAGAACTTGTTCTTTGTCTAAAATGCATAATTTTTGTTTTACTGATATTTGCCTTCAGTTGATTGCTTTCAAGCCATAGCATTATTTGACGTAGAGTTCGGTCTATGTCGACTTGATATTCGTGAATATCGTTTTTTTGAGCAACGATAGCCGTGCTGTCGTCAGCAAAAAGAATCATGGGGTGTTTTACGTTATTTGGGAGATCATTTATATATGTTAGAAACAATAATGGACCCAAAACGCTTTTCCTTGGGGGAATTAATTATATGCTACGAATTAGTCTTAATTACCTGCATATCACTATGAATACCACCATGCTTATTCCACTGAAATGGCTTATTGTGTCAAGTTCTGGGTAAATATCAATATTAAATATTCCATTTGCCCTAATGTGTTCCCCATAGTGAGAGCGGGCTTGTTGAACCTGATAGGGCCCTAATGCCAGTAGTATTAACTGGTTGGCTGTGTGCAACGCACGTAACATTGCCATATTGTAGTTTTAAGGCACGTTTCCTAATTGTGATGACTATATCGTGAACACACGTTTCAATCAATTCGTCCCCGTTGTCTGATTTCCACCATTGCACGGTGGGGCCGCTCCATACAAAAAAGTGCCAAAAATAAAAACCTCTGTTCTTTGTATTTTTTTATCTTTTGGGCTTAATTATCGTCATTTATTATTATTTAAGCAAGTTATAAGTAAAAAATAATAAAATTACTAGATACAGATGACAGAATATATAAAACATTTTACATACAATTGTGATTACGTGCACAATTTAAATCTTACGAAAACTAATTACATATTTATCTAATGACCTTATCAGTTAATATATTACAATGCATTGAACATTTTTGTACCCTAATTACCTATACATAACAACTTACACGCTAAGTAGATCGATTACAACTTTTGATAATGACTCTAGAACTTTCCACCTTCTTTTTGTGGAAAGGATCAGAGTCATTTGTCAGGGTTCCCCTTATTATGATGAGCATGAGACCCAGGGGACCCCGAACAAAGAAAAATAAAAA